>PVIJ01003521.1:5276-133711 GCA_004024925.1 Scalopus aquaticus
GCCCAAACAACCAATCCGTACAAAGGTCAATCCCTGCTGGCCAATGGCGGTAAATGTCAGCCCCAGCGCCCAATCCGTGCGCTGTCCACGTGCACACCGTGCTGCACAAGCTGAGGCACGAGGTGTCCATGCCCTCAGCAGCTGCCGGGTGGGGATTTCCGCGTCTGGGTGGTGCGGCCCGGGCGCGCTCCCGACATATGGGGGCAAAGAAAGGTCAGGTATGACTCTATTGGATGTCACTGCCTTTGGAAAGAGGCTAGGGCAAAGGACGTTCCCCCTAAAAGGGGTCATAGAAGTGAAGGTTTTTGCCAAAGCCATACTATGAGTGGAGGCTAGATCCTAGGGTTCCTGATTCCTCTTTATCAAAAAAGATAATATGCTATAACCTTGAGTAATTAAACCCATTTTCTAGCACACTCAATTACCAAATCTTTTATTACTACTATTGTTACTTTCATTTATTACTATTTTGTGTTCATGACATCTTCAGGTGGCAAGTTTATACATAAACTCATGTAGCATACTGGGTTGATGGTGGCCCCTTAAAAGATATGCCCATACTCTGGAACCTGAGAATGTGAATTTACTTGGAAAAAATGTCTTTGCAGTTGTAATTAAAGATCTGGGCATGAAGTCATCATGAATTATCTGGGTGGTCTCTAAATCCAAGATAAGTGTCCTTATAAGAGACACACAAAGGAAAGACACATGGATAAGAGATTATGTTAAATGGAGGAGAAACTAGAGGGACGGAGTTACAAACCAAACCAGCCAAAAGCTGGAAGAGGCAAGGAAGGATTCACCCCTGAAGGCCTTCTAAAAGAGGAAGTACAGCCCCATTCCTTGATTTTTGGGCTTCTGGCCTCTTCAATGGTGAGAGAATAAATTTCTATTGTTCACAGAGTGTTTGTAGAGCAGGAATTTGGGAACAGCTTAGCTTGGTGATTCTGGCACAGGATCTCTTTTGAGCAGACAAGGTTGTAGTCAAGATGTTCCTTGGGGCTTCTGAAGGCTTACCTTTGTTTGCTTCCAAGATGGCCCACTCATATGGTTGGCAAGTTAATGCAGGCTGGTGCAGAAAGCTTGAGGTTTTTGAAGGGGAACATCTCCACTGGACTGTTGGAATCTTCTCAAAAGGGTGCTTGACTTCAGCCAGATTTAGTGAGCAAAGAGAGAACAAAGTGGAAGTTGTAATTTTTTTGAAGATTTAGCCTGAGAAGTCACACACCATCAAGCTCTCAATATTCTGTTGTTTAAATGTGTCATTTATATTCATTGTGAGAAAGGTCTGCAAGGTTATGGTTACTAAGAAGTGAGGATCATTGAAGTCCATCCTGGAGTCTAATTAGCACATGTCCTAAAAATTCAGAGTAGCTATGGAGTCAGAATATTTTCTGCACAATCTCTTGAACCCTAATGCCACACTAATATGAAATCCTATTTAGAATCATGAACTTGAGTTACTATAAGTTACTCAAATATTCAGTTCAATTTATTTTCACATTTTAATTTGAACCATATAAAATTTGCTGTTTTGTGGGTAAAAAACAAGTTCCAATATTAGAAAGCTGATGTTTTCAATCTACTATTTATACAGGTAGGACTATGAACTATGACATTTGTGATAAATTTTTAAGAAGTCATAAATTTTAAAAACACTTTCCTTTCAAGTCATTAGTTAACTATCATTTAAAATGAACTAGGACAAACTATTCTTTAAGCACTCTGGTTAGTTGAAACATTAGTAGAGCTTTGATATTCTCATAAAGTTTTCAGTTCATGAGCCAAAGGATCTGTGAAGACCATGTATCAGTGTTACTTTAGGAAAGTTCAGCATTCCTGGTACCAATTTTTCCTATCTATAAATTAAGGAATTAGACTAGATGACATCTGGGCAGACTTTCTGTGCAAGAAATTCTTAACTAGTCTATATATATGTGTGTATGTGTATCTCTATGCATGTATGAGACACCACCAGTTCCTTCCTTAAATTCACAGTAAGAAATGCATATTTAATTGAGTAGTAAGAAAATGTCTTTAATTTGATGTTTATTTATTAAGATAAAACATTAACAGTTAAATCTTACATTAAAAGTTAAATTCAATATCCCTAATGTTTTGTTTTTTAACTAATCTAGAGAGCCTTTTTTCTCTCGAAAGCATAGACTGCCCTAAATCAACTTATTTAATTTGACTTGCTATATTTGACAACATTTTTTGGGTTCACATATTTTTTCTTGTGCCAAGTACTGCATTTTTCATTCCCCACAGAATCAGGACAAACTGTACATCCCCTGCTGTGTCCAGGGCAGATCTGGCTAAATGTCAACTATGTTAATTGGTATAGAGAGAACAGCAGCCCTATTTTTATCTGATTAAAAATCCCAACAAACATTCTTCTCTAAACTAAAGCTATGTCAGTACAAAGTGATTTAATTATAATGTAAACTTTGGCAGATATGTTCCTTCTGCCTTCATATTCCTGTAGCATGAAGAAATGCTGCTGTTTCCTGGAGTCTTTCAGCATCTAAAATTTTAATCCTACACTCGTAGGTTTAGAATTTGGTACTTAAAACTTTCTCCTAGCTGCCAGTTGAAATAAAACATCTTTGCTTTATGGTGGTATGTTTAAACGAAAGATTTACAGAACATTCTGTAGAGACTTATTTTAAAAGGTAGTTTTGAAAATGTAGTTTGAAATATTTTATTATACTTTTAGAAAGTCTCCATGTTAAAAATTGCCCCACGATGAGCAGATTACGTAATATACTTACTTTAGTTAATTGAGGTGTGGGAGGTGTAGGTGTAAAGAATAAAAGGTAATGAACTTCAATAAATTTATATGAGCAATAACAAGGTACCAGGAAAAACTTAATTTTATCAGAGAGTGACTGTATTTTTAGTGTTCGTTCAATATTACATGCTACCTCTTTAATGTTGGAATTCCCCAGGATTTTTATCTCACTCCCAGGAGCTCATTCCCAGGTTAATTTTATATACTCCATGCTTTCAGCAACAGCTCGTGCAATCATTGTTTGAGGTTGTACTGCCAGCTTACTGAAAGTCACATTAATATACTTTGGTATATTGGACAGCAACATTAGGGTGTCCCATGAGCACCTCCAAATCAATATGGCCAGTCTTCAGGTTTCTGGTCCCACATGTACACAATTTAGAAATCACCACTCAGTTGTAATAAGTAAAAGGCTGAAACAAACTGACAAATCAACTCTTTATAGATCCATTAGAGAAGTGAGGTCACAGGACAAGCCACTGCCCCCAAAACTGGACAGAGAGGCAAACAAAGATTCACAACTTACTGAACAGAAACTCATAAGCAAAAACCTCAATAGGAACAAGTACCAAGTTAGAGAAATCTAAACTATAATTGACAGATTGCTAGAGGTATAGTATGGACAAGTTTGAGTTAAAAGCTCAAGGGGACTAGGTTGGGGGAGGGACCACACTTTTGTGAGTTTTACCTCCAGAAGCTCTACTAGGTTCTCACAATTAATACCAGAGAAAATCCCCCTAATGCTTCCCAGGAGAAGGAGAAAAATAACCATTTAGAAAAACACCAGAGCATTTTGCTCTTCTTAATAAGATTTACCTTTTGGATAAACTATTTTTTTAAAGATTTATTTATTTATGCATACAAGCTGGGGTACGGACCAGAGGTGTGGGGCTGCAAGAAGGTTTACCAGAGACAGAGTGGAGAGTAGAACAGGCAGATCAACGAAAATACACTGCTGAGGGGAGCAGTGGGCAAGACAGGAGAGGTCTGCCACGCCATATGGGAATCTCCCTGGCCAGGTGTTGAACTCATGTCACTGCTGCCAGCAGCCCCACAGGGCAGCGCTTAACCGCTGCACCACCAGGGAGGCCCTGGATAAACTATTTTACCAGGGTCTAATCTGCTAGCGTTTTATGAGAGCCTCACCTACCTGGGGGAAGGAAAATATACAACTCCATCCCCCACTGGTCATCCTGTCCCAACTAAGGGGTAGGAGGTGGGACTGAGAAGCACTAATAACACTCACAATTCATGGACACACATTCACCAAAAGATTGAGTCCTAATCATGAGATTATAGAACATTTTTCCTCTCCCAACACCTCCCCACCGCATCATCAAAGGCCTGTTTACTAGAGTTCCTTTCACCCAATACATCATATTGGATTTCAACAAAAAATTCCAAAGAGTACTAGGAAGCAAAAACACACTTTGAAGAGATTAAACAAACATCTGATTAGAGTCAGATATGGTAGTTATGCTGTAATTTCCAGGCTAGGGATGGAAGAGATTAATAAGATTAAGAGATTAATCAAACATCTGATTAAGAAGAGATTAAACAAACATCTGATTAGAGTCAGATATGGTAGTTATGCTGTAATTTCCAGGCTAGGGATGGGAAAAGACCCAGAAGAATCAGCTGAATACTGAAGAAAAAGAAAAAAATTGGAGAACTGATACTACTCAAATTCAAGACTTACTATAAAGCTACAGTAATTAAGATGGCATGCTACTAGAAAAAGAACATACAAACAGATCAATGGAACGAATGGAAAAATCCAGAAATTGAGTCACATAAATATAGTTAACTGATATTTGACAAGGGAGCAAAGACAATACAATGAAGCAAAGATAGATTTCTCTATTAATGGTGCTGACATACCTGGTCATCCACATGCAAAAAATAAATACATTTACACACAGACCTTATACCCTTCACAAAACTGACTCAAAATGTTTCATAGACAAAATACAAAACTGTAAAATAGAAAAATACAAAGCTGTAAAACTCCTGGAAGATAACAGGAGAATATCTATATGGCTGTGGGTATGGCAATGATTTTTTAGATCCAACACCAAAGACATGATCCATGAAAGAAAAAATTGCTAAGCTGCACTTAATTGAAATTAAAACTTCTGCTCTGTAAAAACAATGTCAAGAAAAAGAGAAGACAAGACACAGATTGGGGGCCTCCCTGGTGGCACAGCGGTTAAGCGCTGCGCTGTGGAGCTGTCGGCAGCAGCGATGCGAGTTCGAGCGATGCGAGTTCGAGCCATGCGAGTTCGATGCCCGCCGGGGAGAATCCCACATGGTACGGCAGACCTCTCCTGCCTCTCCCTCTGCTCCCCTCAGCAGTGTATTTCTTATCTGCCTGTTCTGCTCCCCGCTCTGTCCCTGGTGAACCCTCTTGCCGCCCCACACCTCTGGCCTGTACCCCAGCTTGTCTGTATAAATAAATAAATCTTTAAAAAAAAAAGACACAGATTGGGAGAAAATATTTTCTTTTTCTTTTTAATAGATGCTAGTTTATTTATTTATTTTTAATTTTTTAAAGATTAATTTATTTATGCATACAAGCTGGGGTGTAGGCCAGAGGTGGGGGGGGTGGTGAGAGGATTCACCAGAGACAGAGTGGGGAGCAGAACAGGCAGATTAACTGAAATAGACTGCTGAGGAAAGTAGCAGGCAAGACAGGAGAGGTTTGCTGCACTCTGTGGGAAGCTCCCTGGCCGGGGGTCAAACTTGTGCTGCAGTAGCTCTGGATAGCTTAATAGTGCTGAGACTTAACCCCTGGCACCACCAGGGAGGCCCCTGGCAGAAAATACTTTCAAAGAGACATCTGGCAAAGGACTTACCCAATGCATATAAAGAACTCTTAAAAATTCACAATAAGAAGACAAACAATTCAGCTTTAAAAATGGGCAAAAGACCTGAACAAAAGAGATATACAGATGGCAAGTAAACATATGAAAAGATGTTCAATATCATATGTCTTTAAGGAATTATAAATTAAAACAATGATCTACCTCTACACATGTAACGTTCAAAATCCGTAACATTGAGAAGACCAAAAGCTGATGAGGATGTAAACTATAAGGAACTCTCATTCATTGTTGATAGAATGCAAGATGGCACAGTCACTTTGGAAGACAGTTGGGCAGTTTTGTACAAAATTAAACTTACTTTTACCATAATATCCAGTGATCATGCTTCTTGGTATGTACTCAAGGAATTGAAAATATGTACACAAAAATCTGCACATGAAAGTTTATAGCAGCTTTATTCATAATTGCCAAAACATGGAAGCAACCAAGATATCCTTTGTTAGGTGAATTGATAAATACACTGATATATCCAAACAATTGGTTATTATTTTACACTGAAAAGGTATAAACTATCTAGCTATGAGAAGAGGAGCAAACTTAAATGTATATTACTAAATGAAAGAAACCAATCTAAAAAGTTCCATACTGTGTGATTCCAACCATCTGACATTCTGGAAAGGCAAAACTCTAAATATAATAATAAGACCTGTGGTTACCAGTGGCTGGAGTTAGGGGAGGGAGAGATGAATGGACAGAGCACTGAAGATGGCAGATGCATGCCGTTAGACATTTGTTAAAACCTTTGCAATGAGCAATACCTAAAACAAAGTCTACTGTAAACTACACTTTGGTGATAACATCATCTGTCTGTGTAGGTTCACGGATTATAACAAATATATTACCATGGATGTTTATAGTGGGGAGGTTGTACACATGTGGAGACAGAAGCGTATGGTAACTAGCCATATTTTCCACTTAATTTTGCTGTGAACCTAAAATTACGCTTAAAATAGAGAATTTGTTGATTAAAAAAGTCAACGCAATGAGCTGAGTGCATCTTTCTCTCACTACCACCTTCCCAACTTCTTCTCCCACCTGTATTTTCCTTTCCAATGAATAGAATAATGAAATATCCAGGTAACCCAGGTCAGAAACCTAAAAATTAACCTAGGTATGGTGTTCTCTCTTACCTGTTACAACCAATATCTTTAGCAAGCCCTATACATTTTACCTCCTATCTCTAGAACTGATACCCTTCACCTCTTCTCTAATGCCACTGCCACAATGCCCTCTACGTACTGGCCAATTTTCCCTTGATCTACCCTTGGCCAGTATTATGAACAAGTTTAACTATTTTTATGAGCCCTTTGTTTTTGAATCTTCTATAAGTAACTGTTCATTGCCCAATGCAGATATAAGATATAAAGCTTAGCTCTTCTGGAATTTCTTGATAGCTTATCTCATAATAATACTATAATTAAAAATTTAAAAACAAAGCATTACATAGGTAGAGGAATGAGGGATATGACGGGATAAAGGCTTATGGCTTAGGGACATCTTTTAATACATTCTTTTAATTTAAAAAATGAAAGCGGTCATAAAATTCAACTTGTCTTTTAGGACATTCCTGTACTTAGAATCTTTCAATATATTCTCATCACCTTCAGGACAATAGCCAGACTCCTTAGCATGGTTTACAAGGTTCTTCATGACTCACACACTATCTTCTTTCCAACATCATCTGCCCATACTCTGCATTCAAAAGTTGATAAGACCAAAGTCCTAGGAATCATCTTTGTGTAGTCTTTTCTTTTGAGTCACTATCCCCGGTTCTACTCTCCACCATACAACTCACCAGCAAAATAGGTTGACTCTATACTTAAAATATGTCTAAAGCTATCTAACGTTCATTTCTAAGTCTTCCACTATAATCCAAGTCACTGTTGCTGACTGCTCTTCTGATCTATAGCAATTCCTTCTTAACTAGTTTCCTTGCTTCCAATCTTGCTTTAAATTCCATTCTCCTCACAGCAACAAGCACATAAAGTTTTTTTGAGATCATGTTATTCTCCTAAAACAATGATCTCTCATCTCAGAATAAAATTCAATTCCCCACCAAAACTTTCTGTTTAGTTTCCTATTGCTGATGTAACAAAATTTAATGACAAAACAGAAATTTGTTTTATGTAGACCATAATATCAACCCTTTTTTAAAAAGATTTATTTACTTCTGCATACAAGAGTTGGGATGTAGGCCAGAGGTGCAGGGGGTGAGAGGATTCACCAGAGACAGAGTGGGGAGCAGAACAGGTGGATTTTACTGAAATGCACTGCTGAAAGGAGCAGCAGGCAAGACAGGAGAGAGGTCTGCTGTGCCATGTGGGTTAGCTCCCCGGCTGGGGATCGAACCTGTGCTGCAGTGGCTGGCAACAGCTTCATATGCTGAGACCCAATGCCTTGTACCATCAGGGCATAATATCAACTCATATGAAGCTAAAATCAAGTTATCATTGAGGTTGGTTTCATATAGTAGCTACAGGGGAATCTATTCCGTGCTTCTCCTGGTCTAGAGGATGTTGGAATCCTTGTCTTGTGGGAACATCATTCCAATTTCTGTTTCTGTTGTCACATGGCCTTCTCCCTCTGAGGTCCTTTTCAGCTATACGGATCCCGTGTTATATCAGGCGCACCTGGATAATCCAGACACATCTCCCCATGCTTAATAATATCTGCAATTTTCTTTTTTTACCACGTAAGACGACATGTTCATAGATCCTGGAGGTTAGGACATGGACATCTTTGGGCAGATGGGTGTGGTGGTGGTCATGATTCAATCTAGCATACTCCCTCCAAAAATCATGAGAAAATATGTTGATGATAAAAATCTGAATTTGTTAAAGTTGCTCATAAGGAAAGGATCACAGTGACAGAATATCAAAAACGTCTCAAAAGGAAGGTTTAGGGAAAGATATTTAAAGGATTTGGGAAGAGGTTGCTGTTATACATGGGGTAACCTGTGGAAGATATTACAAGCCTGGGTACGGGTTGGTTAGAATTTGCAAATTAGTTAATTACTACAACATGAATATGTGCAGAGTTACAGTCATATCAGTTTACTTATGGTCATATCTTGTAATATATGGGTCTAAACATGCTGAAGCAATAAGAGTTTAGTTTGTATTGTGTATCGTGGAATGATATACTTGATCATTTCGGTGTCTGATTCATTTCATTTTGAAACCGTTATTTCTCAGTTTTCCTTCTTTTGGTCAATCTTCAATGTAAGTGAAAGAAAGATCTTTGTTTTTCTGGGGCCATTATCAATGCAAACCTGCATTGCAATTTGATAAGTTATAATTATGTATTGAGTTTTTCATGGTAGTCATACTGACCTCTGGAAGTATCAGGCCTTTGTGTTACTTTAGTTGTAAATTCATTTGCAAGTCATTTAGTGTTCCAGAGGTTTCGCAACAATATTTAAAACTCAGATCATGCATCTGTTAATCGTAATGAGACATATATTAAGAAATTATTAGAGTTTGCAAGGCATTTCAAGACCATATCCCTAGATTTTTAAAATTGGACAATGAAACCATGACATAATCTGTTTTGATATTCCTTATATAATCAAGTGTCTTTTCCTTTTAATATGGGAAGTGTTTGTTCAACTTTACCAGTGTATGAAGAATTAGTTTTATATGTGGTAATTGCAAAGGATACACATTTTGGATATTCCATGAGTAAACGACAGGGTGTCAATAATTAGCACCTCAGCCCAGGAGAGGGGAAAGTAAATAGCTAAGAGGATAAAGATATGAAGCCAAGAGGATAAGGATACAAAAAGAACTTGACAGTGGGTGAGGTCTTGTTCCAATAGTCTTAGTTGCAAACAACTTACTTTATATAATCAGTGCTGTTCCAATCATCTATGGCTAGTTGTCTATTCTCATTAGACAGATACTTCTGGTTATTTTCTATACTCCTCAACATGCCATCTAAAACCCTTCATGATCTGGCCATATCTCTGAGATCAACTCCTAAATTTCTTTTCTTCAGCCTTCCTCTGGACGTACAGGATTTGCTGTTCCAAAAACAAACTAATCTTGTTCTTGCCTAAGAGCAATTGTATTTATTGTTCGCCTTATGCAAAATGATCTCAAACATTTGTGTTGCTGACCACTATAATGCACTCAAGTCAAATACCACCTCCTTAGAAAGACTTTCCTTTGTCATGCAATTTATTTATTAACTTTTTTAGAGATTGATTTATTTATGCATACAAGCTGGGGTATAGACCAGAGGCGTGGGGCGGTGAGAGGGTTCACCAGAGACAGAGTGGGGAGCAGAACAGGCAGATGGAAGGAAACACACTGCTGAGGGGAGCACCAGGCAAGGCAGGAGAGGTCTGCTGCGCCATGTGGGAATCCCCTGGCCAGGTGACCGGGTGTCGAACTCCCGATGAGGATGCCAACAGCTCCACAGCACAGGGCCTAATCGCTGCACCAACAGGGAGGCCCTTGTCATGCAATTTAAAATTCTCTTCCCTTTATTCTTGATTGTTTTACTTTGCTTAATTTTCTTCATAGCACCTTTCACTACCTGCACTCCCCTCATATTTATGTGCTATATGCTCTGCTTGAAAAGGCACATATTCAAGAAGGCAGAAAACATTTCTGTTTTGTTCACCAGTGCGTTTTCAGGACCCAGAATACTGTCCAAGGTGTATAGGTGCTCAGTGTCTACTTGCTGATTGGATGAAAAAAAAACCTCCCACAATGTTTCAGTCATATAAAATTATATGTAGTCCTCACATAGCTCTTCCTTTTGCATAAGTGGTTTTCTTCTGCCTGGAATGATTACTCATAGATTCCCTCACAATTCCTAATCTTTCTTCAGGACTCATTTTATGTATCACTGCCCCTTAGCAAACTTTGAGCCTTCCATGAAGAATGGGGTGTCCTTTTACTCTATTGGAATAGTGCTTTATGCATACTTCTATCATATTACTTGTTTTTTGTGTTACTATTCGGTCTAACTGATCTTTGTATCCTGAGAACGCAGTAGGTTCCATCATACGTAATAAATTGAGAATAAATGTTGACTCATTTAATAAATAAAAAATAAAAATAAAAAATGAAATAAAAAAATGATTTTTTTTATTGAGTGACTACTGTGTATCAAACATTGTATTAATTTTTTTATGTGTGTTATTTTAATCCTGAAAAGAAATCTGTAAGCTAGGTACTATTACCCTTGTTTTATATATGAGGAAATTGGAATAACTGGCCCAGATTTTGAAGTGTCTCTGACTCCAAATCCAATACTTCTTTTTGCCTTAAATGAGTTACTAAAAAATCTTCATTTTACTGAAATTTACTGGTCCTAATTTCAATGTCCTAATTTTAACATTAACATTAAAACTGCAATCTGTCTTTAGCTCAAAGTTGCACATTCTAATACATTTAAACTTTATTCATCCTCTTTAGGTTACAGGGAAGATGGACCCCAGGTAGCTAAATGGCTTAGGGATCCTATTTTTTATTCTACTACAAAATTAGCGTTTTTGATGATGACTCAGGGTTAAGGGAAGTTTGATTAATCTTCCCTTTTAATGAAAGGGTTGGATTTAACAACTTCACATCATCTTTCAACAGATATAAGAGATCAAAATACATTGTAAGTCATATTGGAATTATAAAATTAATACACCTGAAGGAAAGGGAAGTATTATAAGTGTCAGTTAAAGATAGTAAGGGAGCCTCACATATGGAGGGCACCCTGATTATTGTCTTTTCAGCATTCTAGGTAAAGAAGTATGTGTTAAAGTTTACATGAAACTTTTGGAAGTGCATGAAGAAGTCTAAGAAATTCAAGCAATAAGCACTAAGGATCTAAAGTCAGGCAGAACTGATAACTAACCTGAGTCTCTCTACCTAACATCTGCAACCTCTTCTTTTTTAAAAATTTATTTATATACTTTTACATCATTGCTCATTTTTGTACAAGTTTTATTTCTCCCCTCAGGTGTAATCCCCATAAAATTATCACCATAGTCTCTTGTGCTCTTCACTCCCGTTTGGCTCCCTCTCCCTCCCCTGCTGAATGTCTCCAGTTTATTGTTTGCCTGCTAGTTTTGTCTTTTCCCCCAGATCCCTTGTTTGTTTCTCCTATATTCCTCTTGTAAGTGAAACCATCTGATATTTTTCTTTTTCCTGCTGACTTATTTCACTGAGGTTAATTCCTTTTAGGTCTGTCCATGTTGCTGCAAATGGCATAAATTTTTTCTTTTTTGATTGCTGAATAGTATTCCATCACATATATGTCTCCTTGATCTAGTCATCTGTTTGGGGGCATTTAGGTTATTTTAGCTATTGTAAATAGTGCTGCAATAAACATAGGAGTGTAGGTTTCCTTTCAAATTAATGTTTTTGTGTTTTTTGGATATATTCCTAGGAGTAGAATTGCTGGGTCATATGGTAGCTCGATTTTTAGTAGTTTGAGTATATTTCATACAGCTTTTCATAGTGGTTGGACCACTTACCTGCAATCTCTTCTACATGGAAATAAAGGTGGAGTCTGTGAAAATATCACGGGGTGGATTTTTTCAGGATGTCATTCATGGGCTCAGAGTTTGCTCTTTACTTTTCCTTAAACATAATATAATAAAACAAGTAAAACCCAACATGTTTTCTTGGAATTGTAGTTCTCCTGAGGAGTATGCCATTAAGGAGATTAATTCAGATTTCTTCCATTTTGTGGTTTTCACCTTTTCTAGATTCTATGAAGTCACATAGCTTTAGCTAACTGCAAAGGTGTCTGAAAAATGCAGTCTGTGCTCTCAGGAGAAAAGGAAACAGTTTGCAGGACACAAAGCTGTCTGTCACTTAAGGCCATGAGGTTGTTTTAGGATTTTACTGAAATTAGGCATGTAGAATGCTTAGCACATGGTAAGTAATCAACAAAGTTTACATATTAATATTATCGCAATAATGTATACTGAAAGCCTGAATAAAGATTCCACAGTTGGAAGTGGTGTACTTGTATGGAGGTTCCAGCAAGAGAACCCAGCAACAAAGAAAAGTCCTTAACTTCCTGAAAGGTTGTGTAAGATTATTATCTTTAAGTGATCTGGCCATATCAGGAAGTATAAACATTAGAAGATGAAGGAGGAAAGTGCTGCCAGGTATTCATATCAGCTTAACTAACAGAATGTGAAAGAATATAATTTAGATAGCTGTAATGTGTAAGAGTGGGAATAAGGAACTAGAAGATTCTTGGGTTTGGGAACCAGCTAAAGTAATGTGGGGCAAAAATCCTGGTCAATATCTGTTCTATATTCTTTTTTTCTTTCACTTTCTTACTTTTTAGGTCACAGACTTCATCAAGGTTCTTCAGGTGCAGCATATTTCTTGTCTCTTATTTTTCTCTTCTGTTACTACTTAAAAAATTACATGATCTCTGAGAACAGAGATCATGTTTGTCCCATACATTCTTATATCTTAGCATCTAGCAATGCCTAGCACAGAGCTGCAGGCAAGAAGTATGTGTTGAATGAATTTAATCTATATTGGCAGTTGCTTCAAGTCTTGGTTAAAGGTTTTAGATAAATTAACAGAAAGACAATGAGTTTTAAATTTTGTTTTTGCCACATCAGTGGGATGCTAGGACGTCTAAGACTTAATTTTTAAACCTGTTTTTTCCCCCTTGCATTAAGTGGGCACAATACTTTGTTAGAGGTATAATAAGACAATAAAAAGAAAAACTTTGTGTGGTATTCCTAGTACATAGAAGGCATTTTAAAAAACACAACTAACAAAACCAATTGCTCCCTCTCCCTAAACCCCACACTTTTACAAAACATACTTTTAAATATGGGAACCTAGGAAATAATGTGTGCTATTGAAGTTTTCCCTTCTGTTTTTGGTTCAGTTCATTTATATTTGGAGCAAATAGACCTTCAAGTTGGTGATGAAAGCTAAGAGCTGACTAATTCTTAAAGGAATGAGGAATGAGTTAGAATACTATCCAGCACCTAGTACAGTGAGGCATCACACATGGTAGATGTGCAACACATATTTTTTTGAAAGAGTAAGTGAAGTAATGAAGTACTGAAATAAAGAAGAAAGTCTAGATAATTATGGGATGGGCATACTGTAAGTGTGAAAAGGTGGGGAAAAAAGGATTTTATCAAACAGAGGTTTGATGTTTTGAAATGAGTAACTTCAAAGTGTTTTCATTTATTCAGTCAGCAGTTTATTATGTGTCTATATATACCAGCAAGGAGAGATCTCTGCTCCCCATGTTTGTGCATAAAACAATTTTACAAAAGTAGATAGCAGAAGGATATATCAGATACCACATGAGTAACAAAAGAGTCACTGACTGCCTGTTGGGGGGCTAGATCACAAAGGGCCTTATATGCTAGGCTGAGAATTTCAAATTGTATCCTCTAGAGTAGCAATGGGGATCCTATGGAAGGGTTTTAATGCAAAGAAAATACTGTCACAGTTTAGGTTCACAAAGACCTACTGCATTTAAGAGTTGAGGTAAGAGACAGAAATCAGCCAAGACGTTATTAGAATAGTCTATGTGGGGAAGAGATCATAAAGATCCGAACTATGGCAAAGAAGTGTTGGCAGAAGGTGGGTTTCAAGAGACATAGAAGAATAAATCACATTTTTCTGATGTGGACTTTTGGGCAGGTGAAAGGCCATTAAGGACAGGTGTTTTCCATTAAGAGAAACAAGGAACAAACATGATTAAGATGGATTAAAGATGTGGAATGGGCAAGGACAAGAGAAGTTTGGTTTGGGTCATAGTGAGTTTGACGTATCTGTGGAACTTGAGGTAAAGGTATTTCTTGACTAGGCCAAGGAAAGTGAAACAAACACAGAGAAACTTAATCATATACCAGAGAAAGAACTGTAATTCCTACCCTTAAAACAAACGCCCATCAACTTAAAAATTTCTTCATATCTTTCAATCACAGCTATACATAAATCTTCATAGTGATGACTGATTGCTTGCATATTTAGAAACTTCTCAAATATACTTGGAAAAAAAAGTATGGTGGTATTTCTGAGAGAAGTTGTTTATTATAAGGCGAACAGGGCCACAGTTACTGGAATAAATGTGGCTTGTAAAAACCTCTTTGGTGGAAGTTAACAAGGAAATACTTTCCTAGAATGTCATTCATAGTAGTATAAAAAAGGAATAAATTTTGCATTTTCCCTAATGATGAAATAGTTAGCTATTGAAAGCTAAACAGTATGCTCATGTTGACCTGACTAAGGGCTGGGGTGGGGGTAGGTGGGTGTCCTGTTTATCAGAACAGAGGCTCTGGCCAACCAGTGAGTAACTTAAATGTTCACAGACAAGTTCTAAGAATAGCTTATAATGTGTCTTGAGAGTTCCAGCTACTTGATGGACACAGGGCAGCAACCTGGGCACTGAGCTGCAGATGGATTACAGATGCACTGAAGGAAGGCATTATAGTTTTCTCATACTTGGGGCTGGCTTGACAAAGATGAAGTCTGCTGGTTTAATAACTATGTTCTTGGCAATAGCATGGTGCTGTAGAATTTCAGCAGCCATCGCGGGAACAAAAGGGAGGAGGGGAGGGAATGGGAGGAGACTACAAAATTCAGGAGCCCATATATAAAATGTTAGCTATCTATTAGCTTTGCATCTTTTGAGAGTCACCAGATTGGAGCACAGTATTTTGAATCTGGCTGGCAGATGGTGTACACAGACTTTCTGAGTATGTTAGCATTTCATTTGAAACTAGCAGAATTACATAGGATTACCATGGTAATTTAACATTCGTAGAGATTTTTAATTTGTCCCTAAACCTGTGTTAAATGAAGGGTCCTAGTAGCATTTTAAAAGACTTTGTTAATAGAGCTGGATGTCATCGAACAGTCATAGGATATAATAATTCCTATAAAATGTCCACAGGACAATGACAATGTCTTCTTTCCTTGAAAAACTGGATTACCCAAGAGAAAAGGGGCCAAGGGGAGGAAAGTTTAAACCAGAAGAGATGCCAAGTAGTGATGTCTGGATTCTCTGACTGGGACTTCTCCATTTACCAACCCTCTCACTTCCTTTTTATGATGGGAGACATTTAATCACCACAACAGTCAGCTTTGTAGGGTAAAACTAGTCTTTGTTGACATCATCCTACTACTTCCCTTTTCAAATTCCAGAGAAGCTATGTGTTTCCTGTCCTATTTGACACCCTAGAGAATGAATACGGACGGTTAGTATCTTAATTAAGCCTGGCAGCAAAGTGTTGAATTTTCAGAGATAAACAAAAACAGGTGACATTTCCAAGTCTCTCAAGAAAAGGGATTAAAAACCCAACCTTTCTGGGGTACATAAACAGGGAGAGTTTTAACAGTTCCACAGTTAGGAGAGGCTGCCTAGCCGACTCAGAAACTGGGCCCACTCTTTCTTAAGGCCGTAAGGATGGCTTTGGGGAGGTCCCTAGACACAATCTTGACTGGGCTTGGAAAGCCCGGGGAGTCGGAGCCCTGACATCCTCTTCCTCAGATGGAGCTGTGAAGGTACCCAGCTGCACCTCCTCTTTGTCAAGCGTTGGTTTCAACGGTAAGCGCTGGGTCACCTCAGAGGTGGGGAGGAGTTGAAGGGAGAGAAGCTGGAGGTCCTTCCCGGACCCACCCCAGCGCGCAGAACCCCACGCCCCACCCCGCCCCGCCCCCTCTCTGTGACCCCCGCGGCCTAGCCTGGGGCGACCTGTTGGCAGGGAGCGTCACGTGACGCAGCCAACCCCGCGCCACTACCCCCGCCCTCGGGCGGGCCTCCTGTTGCGCCCGCCGGGCGGGTTCGATCACGTAACGCGCGGGCGCCGCCCCGCTCTTCCCTCGCTGAGCGAGGGAGGGAGGGCGGCCGGTGTGGAAGAGGAAAGGGAAGGGAAAAGGGGCGGGAGAAGGAGAAGGAGGGGCGGCGCCAAGTCACGTGACCCGGGGCAGCCCGGAAAGCTCTGAGGAGGAGCCTGGCGCCGCCATTTTCCTGCAGCTGCCTGTCCCTCTTTCCCGGCCCGGCTCCAGCTGACCAGGGAAGGGGTGGGCTGAGCTGAGGCGGGGGCTTGGGAGTGCCCGACGCCGTGCCTGACCCCGCGGGTGACACGAGCCGGTTCTTTCCGGGCCGAGTGGCGGACGTGCGGCCCTGAGCCCCGCCCCAGGCCGGCCGGCGGAGAAGGAGCCGGTGGGGGTAGGGGGTGCGGTGGGGGGCGGGGGTCCTCCGGCGCTTGGGGGTCCTAGTCCCCGCTGGCTGCCGAGCGGGAGGGGTGGCGGAGGAGCCGCAGAGATGTCCGGCCAGAGCTTGACGGACCGAATCACCGCCGCCCAGCACAGTGTCACCGGCTCCGCCGTCTCCAAGACAGTATGCAAGGCCACGACCCACGAGATCATGGGGCCCAAGAAAAAGCACCTAGACTGTGAGTGAAGCCGTCTGCGGCCCCCCGCCCCCGCGGCCCGAGCCTTTCTCCCCAGCTCTTTTCTTCCCTCTTCTGCTGCCACTACCCTCTCCTCGTCTTATCCGGCACGGCGGGACCTGTTCTCGCCCAAGCTCTGTTCTTTTTGCTTCCATCACACCTGCCTCCACGGCTTCCGTTCCCAGTCTAGAAATCCTTGACAAGCCACTCCCCTCCGGGTTCCTGGGGGACCCTCGCTTCCCTTCCCGGTGCGCCACGATACCCCATTACACTCGCCCAACTTGCCTCCCTCCAGCTTCTCACCTTCCTGCCTCCTTTCCGTCCACTGCAGCCTTGCACTCCTCATCCCACCCGTCCGGTGCAGCCTCGTCGCTTCGCCTGAGCAGATTCCCCTCTGGCTCCCGGTCTGGCGCCCCATTGTTTCCCCAGTAGCTTTTTTTCGGGTTTCGGTAAACGCAGGTTTCCGGGGACCCAGTTCCCTTCTTTCTCCGCAATCCTAAGGGCTGCCTCCCTTGAAGTGATTCCCACGTCCTTTGCTCCTGTAGCCTCTTCTGTCCCTTCTTTTCCCGAGTTTCTGTTTCACCTTCCTCCCCGATTCAGTTGACCTTTCTTTGCCTCTAGCTCCAGTTAACTAACTTCAGCTCGTTGTATTTTAAGTATCATACTTAGTCCCCGATTTTAGTCCAGATTATTTTCTTGGGTTTGAAAGTAAAGGGATTTTCTCTGGTGTAGGGAAAGCTTTGTGGAAAGTTGGAATTTTTAATGGCCTCTGATGAAATTAAATCATTGTACTTTCTGGCTTTTGATTGGGGCAAATTGTGAATGTCAATTACCCTTCCCCCTATTTTTTTGTCATGGGCATATGGAAAAGGGATTGAGGATCCTAGTAGTCAGTTCGTGAAACTGTTAACCTTGGCGGTTTGAATTTAGAAGGTTGAGTGTGAAGCGTAGACTTTTGAAATTTAAAGTAGGTGAATAACCAGTCTTCAGAAAAGCATACATCTCTTTAAAATAGGTGAAAAGATGTTGGATGTTGTTAAGAGTTTGGACTTCGTTTTAATTTGTGCTGGTTATTCTTTGGGGGACTAGCTTTTCTTATAAGGCATAATGTTAATCCAGTCACTGACATATACAATTACTAGACTCCTAACTTTTTCCAAACCTGGAAGCCACCTGTAATATCCGCCTTTTTCTTTCCACTCCTTTACCTCAAGGTACAACGCTCAGTGGATTACTCAAGCTTTGACTCGATGGAGCTTTGACCTGAAACTTTTAAGGGAAAAATAGGGAAATAGGCACAATAGTAAGTTCCCTTTTTTAAATGGCTACTGGACACATTAGCCTGACCGACTTTTGTACTACATGAAAGTTATTTTGCTTTACTGTTTGAAGCAAGAGTGAGCATGTCCTGAAAGGGAATTCACTGGTAGGAGTTCTGTTTTGATTTCTCTCTTAGACTTTGGCCATAATGTTTGCATTTTAAAAAAATGTGAATTCTTCCTGGATACTTTGCTCATGAAGTGCTGTTAGAACAAGTCAATACTACAGACAGTCCCATTTTTCATTGTGATTTTTTCCTCCTCTGTGGAAACCTTTTTTTTTCTTTAAGTCATTACTGCTTGGTTCTCTCTGATGTGCAGATCATGCTGCTGCTTTTTAAAGTGTGAGCCCTTGCCTGTTTAGAGAATGAATAATATTTAAATGGTGACACTCTTATAAACAGAAACTTCTATAAAATATATTGGGAAGCCACAGTAACTTATTATCTGGTATTTGGAATAGACTATTTTCCTTCAGATGACTAGTTGGCTTGCTGGACCCAATCTTATAGTTTGTTTTAACACTGTTAAGTCTTTTTTTTTTTTTAAACACTGTTAAATCTTTTGTTAGTTGTTATCTCCCCCTTCCCCTTTACGTGATAGGGGAAGGGTAGGCAAAGAAAATACTTGGGACTGTGAGCTAGTTTCCTCTTTCCTTAAAATGATAAATTATTTTTAAAAAGATAGAACTTTAAAAGTTTTTTTCCTTATTACAAGACGTTTTTTTGTCTTACTACAAATGCAGCAACAGTTATTGTAATGCATTGCAAAAATAGGTTAGATAAGGTTAGAAGGATAATACATACTTGTGGTTTTATAAATGTTAACCTTTTCTCTGGTGATGGCTACTGCAGATGCTAACTGGGATTAGGTTGGGAGATAATCTCACATTTGTAGTTCATTGTCTACCACTGTTGTGTTCATGAATTCCCATTTCTTTAGAATTTTAATATTCCTGCTAATATTATTTCTTTCAAATTTGTATTAAGTTACCAGTCTGCATCTTATCATTTAAATTTTAAAATGCAGCGAGACTGTTTACCTTACATTACTGCTTAAAATGCCTGTATAGCCAGTTTTCACTAATGTGAAGTCAATTTATTTTAAGTCTGACCAGTGAGTGGTTTTTCTAAACACCTTTCTCCAAAATATAGTTTAACATGCTTGGAGAAAATTGAAAGTTTTTTACACCCAGCTCAGGGTCTTTAACATCATGAATTTTAGAATTTAATGTAGAGAGAATTTTTTCTCTGTTTTAGGGATTTTTCTTTCTAGTGAAAACTTAGATATGCTGCACCTTTATTGGCCTGAAAAATCAATATCTAATTAGATGATTAATTAATGAAAACAATTTCATTTTTAAAATGAAACAAATTTAACAAAATTATGCTTGGGACTATTGTTTTTCCTATAGACCTTTAGAATGTGGAGGTGGTTTCTGTGTACTTTTCCAAGGTCTTTCTATATTAGGAAGTAATTATTACAGTCCATGAATTTTTCTTAATTCATACTACATGATATACTTGCTTATGAAAGATTTTTTGGTTTGCTGGTAGGTGTTACTAGATGATAGTGTTAACTAGTGTCCTTAGTGTGCAGAGAGTTGTCCAACTGGAAACCTATTTGTAGAAATATGATTTGCATTTAATTTCAGGCCTCTAATCAAGATTGAAGAATAGCAGCATTTAATATTTGAAGGATTTCAATGTGCCAGGCACCTATTAACCATTAGTGTAATCCTCTCTCATAGCTATGGAAGCATTTGCATAGAAAGTAACTTCTAATTCCATATAGAGTATATAGGATACTTAAAATCCACAGTGATTGAAGTCTGTACTAAACACGTTTTTAAGTGTTTAAATTCTCAATTTAAAAAACTTTCTCATTTCACAACCTTTAGTCATTTCTTGTTTTGTTCTATACTTGTTTAGTTTACTGTCCTCTCGTACATTTACATTGTGACATATTTTACTGAAATGTGATATACATGTAATGACTATAATCGCTTCACTTTTATTCATATTTTCTTCTTAATTTCCAAGGGCACTTCATTCAAATCACGTGCGCTACAGCAAAATCAAGATGGTGTTCTCATTAAGCATCTGCTTATAAGTATATCTCTATGGTAGCTATAGCATGGATCTTTGTAGTATGCTAGATCTAACAATTTTTTTTTAATTTTTTTTAAAAGATTTATTTATTTATACATACAAGCTGGGGTACAGGCCAGAGGTGTGGGGCAGCGAGAGGGCTCACCAGAGACAGAGTGGGGAGCAGAACAGGCAGATCAGAAATACACTGCTGAGGGGGACAGCAGGCAAGGCAGGAGAGGTCTGCCTCACCATGTGGGATTCTCCCCGGCTGGGTGTCGAACTCGCTTAGCGCTGCCGACAGCTCTACAGCGCAGCAGCGCTCAACCGCTGTGCCACCAGGGAGGCCCTAACGATTTTTTAAAAAAGACTTTGTGAATGTGCTTAATATGTAGGAGGTGGAGTTTATATTTGTGTTTCAAATGACCATTGAAAATGTATGTGAAATGTCAAAGTGTATCCAAAGTAATTCCCTTTTTGAATAAATGTGTTTTTAAATGTTGATTTTAATGTCTTAGTTATTGCAATCCTTTGAGCACTTAGTTTGCAGATTGTCATAGAGGTAATGGGCTCTGATTTGCAAGAAGATGTATGTGGAGAAGATATTAAGTGGAAGATCTGCCCCAAGATGTATCTTGCTTAGAAATAAAGTAACTTGGACTTTCCACATGGATCTTATTTTAAAGAGACAGTTATCTTGTAGTTTATGTGTGGGCTTAATGTTCTTTCCCATAAGAATTAAACATTTGGTTTATATTTTCATTTTCATTTTTATTTGACTTGTCTTCTCTCATACTGCTGAAATACACAAAATGGCAGTGGAGTCCTCAAAGTATTGTATTGTAAGATTTGATTAGATATGTTAACTTCTGAAGTATGTAGTAGAACTCCACATATGTGAGTTTTTTTTTCCTTGATCTAGTTATGTTTTTGAGTAGTATGTATTTTTAAAAGTGAAACTCAGAACTTGACATCATTTTGGAAGATGCCTTGTTTGTAATTAGCAAATTAATTCTAAAATTTGTTTGTAAAGTAATTAGTCTTCACTAGTGGACTGATTTTAAAAAATACTTAGGCTTTAGGCATCTAGTTTTTAATCTTATAGCAATGTTTTTTGTTTACTGTATATTTTATATATAAGTGATTTTAAAGATGTCTGTATTTAGATTGCCAAGTGAGAAATGAAAACTTCAAATGAAGTGATTTGACTCTTTTTCTGATTTGATTTGTGAAGCACTTATATGAAATATTTAATTAGATGTTTTAAACGCATTGTTACAAGTAATCAATTTTATTCATTAAAATTGCTTTAATGAAAATGAAATTGTTTATTTTTATTCCAGTTGTCATTTAGAATATAATGTGAAAGCTTTACCTTAAGGCATTGAGAATCTCTTCTGTTTTCTTCAGTTTCGTTTTATGATTTAGAAGTAAGAAAAATAAGTTTTAAAGACTTCTTGGCATTGAGGTTATAGCCCTATCAAGTAGGGTTAGATTTTCAAAGTATAGGCTTAGTATTCGCTTTTCCTGTTCTTTTGGTGGCTGAAGTGGCATTTCCGTTACTTTGTGTCCTGTCTCAGAAGTTCCTAGTTAAACTGCTTTATACATTTCTCTAGAGAATTGAAATTTTTGGATTTGACCTTTTAGTTTTTTATGTTCATTGTGTATATGGCTCTTTTTATAGAGAATTGTTCCTGGGCGGTTAGATTTTACTAATGATACCTTTTTTAAAGTGAATTTTGGTATGAGTCTAAAACTTATTAAAAATTACATTCAGAGTTGGATTTGTCAGATTATCAGACTATTAAGGATTTCTCAAGTAATATTAAATTGTAGTGGTGATACAGCTAGGCATATTCTTTGTACTTATGCCTACAGTGATTTTATATTTACTTAACAAATATTTGTGCTTATTTTAGCTGGGTGCTCACCTACTAAATACCTTACTTTTATTAACTTGTTTATTCACCTTAACAACTTTGTGAGAGAGGTTTTGTTACTTATCACCATTTTAACTGAAAACTAATGTGCTGAGAAGTTGAGTAATTTGTCCAAGGTCACTAAACCAAGTAAAGATAAAACTGGGATTTGAACCCAAGCAGTGTTGGCATTCAGTCTGTACTTTTGTTTTAGTGGGACTTTTTGCATAATGCTTTTCTATTCAGGAAACAAACCATAGTCATTTATTTGTGGCATTGGTTCTTAAAGTGTCCTTCTGGCGTTTTGGGAATTACCAAGACCCTTTCAGTATAGTCTTGAGGTAAAAACTGTATTCATCTACTAAGACGTTATTTACCTTTTCCATTTTTTTTTCCCCTCAAATGTACAGTGGCCTTTTCCAGAAGCTATGTGATATGTGGTATTGCAACAGATTGGATGTAGTAGCAGATATGAAGAAACTGTTTCCTATTAAGATAGTAAAGAGTCTTGCAAAAATGCCATTATTCTAAATTCTGGTTTTGAAAAATACAGTATTTTTCACAATGAAAATGTTAACACCTGAGTTACATTATTTTAAAATTAAATTTTTTTTTTAGTTTTAATTTCTTAACACAGTCAATATCATTAGAGAAAGCCCACATAAACCAAAGCTCTTTAGGGTTTTCAGTTCTTAATATTGTAAAGGTTCTGAGAATATTAGAGGTCAGAAAACAATACTGTACTTACAGAGTACTTTAAAAGCTTTACTTGGGCTTTGCTTGGGTAACAGCGAAACAAACAGTGGAGGATTTTGAGTAAGAGATGGGGCATAATCATTATGTCATATTTTTAAGTAGATTGGAAGGAATGTGCTGTGTGACCTGGAAAGGAGACTGTTGGGGGGTAAAATGTAATGGTAATGTCTAATTTTTCCCCAAAAGGTCTTATTAATAAAGTGTCATTAATTGGTACTCATGTATTTTTCCTCACCTCTTTTTTTTTTTTTTTTAATATCTATTCTGTGCCTTTTCCTCCAAGCAGGTTCTGTTATAAATTGTGCCAAAATGAGTTCCTGGTCTTTAAAGTATTAACTTTTGCACATACCATTCCTTGCACACAAAATATCTTCATCTCTCTGTTAAATCAGCTGCCTCCTTTCAAACCTTTGAACTTACTTGCATATAACGTAACCGTTTTTCATAAAAACTTTAGCAAATAGCTCCTCCTTCTCCTGGTCCTGTCATTTCAACAATGTCATCATTAAAGTTTAAAATTTGGTTAAACTATAGTTAGTATCTTGCTTTTATGCGTATTTTGGGTTCATGTTTGTTTTCTGATAGAATAGCAACTATCCTCTACTGTTCTGTATTTCTTCTTAAAATACCTCGTCAGTGACTCTGTGGGTATGCAGTAAATATTGAATGATTGCATAGTTCAGAATATTCCATGAACAATTTGTGGACACAGGATAGAGATATATTTCAGTAGCCATTTAATATTATTTTTTATGGTCATTATCTTATTTGTAATGAATGGTAATTATGCAGTTACAAAATTATATATTAAGTTAATCAGTAGCATTAATGAAAACATTGCAACAAATTGCTATGTGTTTCATGAAGCCCATGAGGCATTGAGAAGTTTTGTTTAGAGAGTAGATGGTGTTTTCCAAAATATTGTTAGATCAAAAAAATTTTTTTGATTATGGCTGCTCAGTTTGAAAAGCAAGTTACAATGTGTATTTTGAGTGATATGTTCTTCAAAGTAGCAGTATAATTCTAAGAATTAAGTGGGACCAGAAGTAGATTTGAAATTCTTCTTACACAATTCCAAGAGGTACTGATCACTTTGTAGTCCTTCCAGAAAGTAACTGTATGGCAGACTCATTTTAGATGTAAGGAAGGATAAAAAAGACTTCAATAGGTAATGTCAAAACACACGCAAAAAAAGAAATGACAGT
Organism: Scalopus aquaticus; assembly: GCA_004024925.1. Lineage (NCBI taxonomy): Eukaryota > Metazoa > Chordata > Mammalia > Eulipotyphla > Talpidae > Scalopus > Scalopus aquaticus. The sequence goes on from PVIJ01003521.1 coordinate 29,643, forward strand.
TTTAGAGTGAAGCCTTATGTATGAGGCAAGGTTGGAGTGGTAGTGGTGCAGTGATAAGTCATGATAGCAGAACCAGTAAAGCTAGACCATTGGTTGATTCCAGGGCTAGATGAAATTGCTGAAAGTTTTTTCTGAATGCTTGAAATTTCAGCAATGATTTCTGATATGGTGTTGGTATTTATGGTCAAAAACTTATTACATGGAAGCATCTTATGGGCCCAAAATACTACTCAAGGGACATTTCTTTGAAGTAGTGGTTGAGGAAGCTGGCATGCTTTCTACAGTCTTCCTTCATTAAATATTACAAGGATATTTGGCATACTCATTTGCTGTATTTTAATGCACATGTTTCTGCTGAAGCATAGGTTTCCTCATGTGACTGTAAACAGAACAAGAATTGTGTGTGTTAAAATTTTGTGTGCTGATAATAAAGTCAGTTACCTTGTGAATGCTTAAGAAGTACAGATGTACCATATTTTAAATATCTGAGTCTTACTGAAATTCAGGTATATACCAAAAAAGTAAAAAGCAAGGTTGTGTTAACACTGGAGGAGATTGGAAAAACTCTTTGATGTACTCGAAACAATTGTTTGAAAAATTTAATTCTTGCTTGGATGGTATTAAATCATTTGAAATATTATCAGTTAACTAATCCAAAGGTAATGCAAAAAAGGGGGTTTGTGAGGCAAGGTGATTTTTTTTTTCATTTTTTTAAATTGAGATGTAATTCATACAACAAAATCCACCATTTTAAAGTGTATAATTTTGTAGGTTTTAGTAGATTTCACACAGTTGTGTGTAACCATCACTATTATCTAACTACAGAACTTTTTCCTTTTTCCTTGAAAAGAAACCACTGTTATCAGTCACTCCCTGTCACTTCATCTCTGTCAGCTATCTGTGGATTTTCCTATTATGGACATTTCATATAAATGGAATCAAACTATGTGGCTTTTTATGTCTTGAGTTCTTAGTGTACTTTTAAAGTTCATCCATATAGTGTGTAACAGTATTTAATTATTTTTTATAACTGAATAATATTCCCTTGTATGGATATACCACATTTCATTTATCCATTGATCTGCTGATGGTCATTTGGGTTGTTTGCACACTTTGGTTATTAAGAATAATACTGCTGTGAACATTCATGTACAAGTTTCTGTGTATGTTTTCAACTTTCCTGGTTGAATTTCCGGGTCATATGGTGATTTATGTTTAATGTTTTGAGGGACCATTTGACTGTTTTCCACAGCAGCTGCCCCATTTTACATTCCTAACAGCAATGCATGAAGGTTCCAGTTTCTCCACATTCTTGCCACCCTCGTTATTTTCAGTGTTTTTTTTTTTTTAATAGAATTTCTCTTAGTGGGTGTGAAAGTAGTCTCAGGGTTTTGATTCCAGTTTCCCTAATGTCTACTGTTTTATGTTGGCTCCTTCAATGTGCTTATTAACTGTATAGTTTTGAAAAAAAGTTGTTGGATCCTTTGCCCATTTTTAAATTTTGTTTTTTTCATATGTTTGGGATACTAGAGAAGTTCTTTACGTATTCCGGATATTAGATCCTCATTTTTTGTGTATATTTTTTACTCTCCTCATGGCTTGTCTTCACTTTTTGGTAGTGTCCTTTGATGCACAAAGTTTTTAATTTTGTGGAAGTTTATTTTTCTTATTTTTTCTTTGTGCTTTTGGTATACTTTATAAGGAAACCATTGGCTATCCAAGGTTGTGCAGACTGACCCCTAAGCTGCTCCTAAGTGTTGTATAATTTTTTAGCTTTTATTTTTAGGTTTGGTCAGTTTTGAGTTTAATTTTGTATATTGCAACTTTTGTATATGTGTATAATTTTTGTATATGAGTTAATTTTTGTCAAGGTGGTATAAAGGGAAATCTTAAGAATATTTGAATTATTTCCCTCCTTTTGCAGTTGTCATGGAGTTCAATTCTACTTCCTTTGTGTAAAGTGGAAATAGAGATTAGTGAGGGAGAAAAAAAACTTCCTATATGGTAGTCTCCATTACTGGATTTGGTTCATTGATAAGTGGAAATCTGAGTCAACCATGTATTCAGCTGGATGGACCACTTAATCTAATCTAACATATTTTTTTAGTATCTCAGACTAGTCTTTTGAATGTATGAGGAAATCATCTGTGGTTGCAAGAGTATCAATAAACAGTTAATTTGGTCTATACAGAATAATGTGTTTCCCTAGTATCTTGTACTTCACCATAATGACACTTTTAATATTTTATAAATTCTGTATAACTTCTATAATTATAGTTGCATAGAGCGCTCTTGTGTGTCATCTTAATATGTTATGCATATAGCAAGTATGCAATAAAATTGCTGAACAAATGAAGGTGGACTGGAATTCTCATGAGGGGTTTCTGATAGTATTATTGAATGGTGTTTTAGGAATTTTTACATAGAGGAAGAGGAAGATTGTAGGAGTAATAGTTTTTGCTACGAGCAGTGATCTCTTAAATTTCCTTCTGTTTCCATGAAGTAAATTTCTATTCTTCATTGTTTGAAAATGTGAGGGATTATGAAGTTGGGAAATAGTTTTATATGAAGTTAGGGCAGTTTAACATAAAAAATTACTCCAGGACCTACCCCATTATTGGTATATGTGACTTCAAGCAAATTTTAGTTAAGTATTTTTAGTTAAATAGTTTTATTCTGCTTTGTTTTTATTTTTATCGTGACTGTTCTTTGCTTATGTGTGATTACTAAAAGTGAATTCCAGACAGACCTTGATTTTAGATTTTGTAGTGTCTATGGTAGTCCACACCTGATAGCAGAATGTTGTAATGTCTTGTTTGCTAAGCACTTGTATGTGTTGATAATTGACATTGGCAGAAATTTAAAGTAAAAATAAAAATAGTAAAAAATGAAGTGTACATCTTGAATATTGAATGAGGTTGATTGGCTTCTTTCTACAACCTACTTTTGGTATACTTGTTCTCTGTTGGTCTTAGTACTCTTGTGAATTGTCTGTGAGAATCCAAGTTAATTTTTTTTTTTGAAAATGAAATGCAACTGAATCTTAATTTCTGTGTACCTGGACACCTGAGAGTTTATCATATTGTCTGACTTTATTTTTCTTGGAGAAGACTGACTAGGAAAAAGAAAATTCTAAGCAAATAGTTTTTAATTTCGTGTTATTTTAGTAAAAAACTTGTGGGTTTTTTTTTTTTTTTTTTTTTGCTTTATAAGCAAGAATATGGGGCAGAATGTTTTACTTAATATTGAACAATACTGGCATAAGCCCTAGTCAGAAATAGTAAAGAATGAAATGAAAAATGACTAAGGTCTAGAAAAAAATGCGAAGATGAATGACATGTGGGCAGTATGCTGAGATAAATGCATAATACTTCTTACATAAAGTATCAGAGTAGGGCTTAGAATTAATTTTGAAGGAGGAAGTAACAACAATTTTAAGAACTAATAGTGACTTGCCAGATGGCAAGTCTATGCAGTGACATAGAAGCAAGAATGTATATTGTGATATATGTCTGGAGAAAAATTCAACTTGTTCTGTTTGGTGGAATTCAAAGTGTTAATGAAAAGGGGTGGTGAATGAGGCAGGTGGAACCCTTAAGGCTAGGGTTATCATCTTCCTGAACTTTGGTCTCTTCCACCATTCTTTCTAAATCATCAGTTTAGATACCCTTTCTTCCTGTTTATTAGCTGTTTTCCAAGCTTTAGATGCCAGTGCTATGTATCACGGTGGTTCTCTTCCTTTCCCAGGTAATTTGTAGTTGGGAAAGAAGGAATGCACAATCTTGTTACCATTGGTGCAGGGGACTAGATGAACTTTGGCACCTGAAATTGGACCTCTGAATAGTTGTATGTGGAATTTAATGCTAAATAAGTTAAATCAGGTACACTGATCTCAAAGTTTTTGTGAACTTCTCTGGAAGTTGAATTTTTTGAGTTCTCAATTTATGAGTGAACTTAAATGCAAACTGTCATATCTGACGAAGGACAGTGTGAATAGAAACAATTTGATTAACTAGTTAAAGTCAGTAAGATTCTTGGGCATGTTTGATTTATGTAATTTAACTATGTCTGCTAATGATACATTAATTTTTAGCCATTCTTAGGTTTTTACAGATGAATCTTTACCAGATAAGACTTAGCAGCTTAGCTTTGTACATATTCAAGGTCCTGCTGTAAATACAATTACTATGTTGAGATTACTGAGAAATCTAAAAGTAAAATTGCTGATCACATTCTCAGTCTAGTAGGGAAGTTGACATATACAGATAACTATTTCCAGGCTTTGTGCAGTCATTGAAAATTAAAGGACAGAGATAACTGTATCTAATGTGATTAAAAATTGAGGCGCAGTAGACATTTTAGGTGGAGTGAAGAGCATGAGCAAATGCCTTTTGCTAGGAAGACTGCAACTGTGTTTGGGGAACAGAGGAATCTGTTTAACTCTGGAGAACCAATGGGGCACAGGGTGCTTTCGGCCTGGAGGAGGGACAGGTTTGGTACAAGGCCAAATACAGTTGGAGCAGTTATCTGAGGTTAGATTGTAGGGGAGTATCGATTTTAATCACATGACCTTTAGAGGTAGCTTATCTCCAGATAGCTTTAGGCTACTGAAGGTAAAGTTGTACTACAGGAATTAGAACTAATATTCAAAATTGTACTACCTGTTTATTTTCTGTACTAGTAGTAAAATAGGGACGGCACAGAGTTTTGCTGATCTTGAAGCTGAATAAAGTTTTGCTGCTTCAAGCATTTTACATTAACTTGGTTATTTTAGATGGCATTTCTACTGGAAATACTTGAAATTTTTAGGATTTCTGAGTCTAGATTGCACAAGGATAATTGAAAAAGTATTCTAAACAAATAATGTGTGCCTAACTTTGGAAACATCACAAAATCTGATAGAATCAGTTTTGTTATGACATAGTCTGCAGCTTTTTTTGGTGGGGGGATTAAAAAGCCTATTTAACTATAGAGGGTAAATAGGATGATTTGGGGCTGGGTGGGGAGACAGTGAGGTATAAGTATAAGAGGGCGGTCCTCAGGAAAGGGGAGTGTTCCAGGTTCCCTGCCCCACCCAAGGGAAGATGGAGCTGAGCAGGAGACTTAAGAAGTTGGAGGAGGAGAGAAAAAAAGAGAGAGGAAGCAGAATGGAGAGCCAGAAGAAGCACATGGAGAGAGAGACATGTGAAGAAGCTGCACTGGCCTGGACTGATTGAAACAGATGTGGATGAGAGACCCATGGGGAGGTGACAATGGCGACATTGATCTTGATTTTGATTTTGCTCTTTTCCTCACAGACTTGTCTGTTTCTGACCCTTTTCTATGGGTCCCTGCCGAAAGGTGTTTTAGACTCATGGCAGGCTTTCAGACCTTGCTTTGGGCCAATCCCATTTGGGTGGACTTTTGCCCACGAGGTGATGGGTAACTTTGGGGTGCTTAGTTTAGAAACTGTATTGTCTTTTCTGTATTATCACACTAATTGTATTAAAGTTTCTTTTCCACTTAAGGTCTTATGTTTTGTCCTGAAGCGGCGGATGGCAGAACCTATTTATAATGGGCAGGTTTGGGGGTTCTGGGGTGCCCCTCTCTCTGCCCTGTAACATAAGGAGAAATGCAGTTGTGTAATAGCTAAGATTTAAGGAATAGCTGAAATTGAAGGTGTTCTTTCTGTCTTGAACATAACATGATTTAACATAATTAATCTTTACAAAAACTTATTGAATAGGTAGTTATTTACCTCTATTTACAGATACATAGACTGAGATACCACTAGTAAAAAGGATGAGAATAAGCATTTAAATGACAAGAATAATTTTGATTGGAAGGCAATCTGGGGAATCTCTTAGGTCACAGAGAATTTTGGGGGAATGGGCTATGCTTAGGAGAAAGCCTTTGTTTAAGAACTATTTTGATAAATATTTTAACATTTCATTTTGAAAAATCACCTTTCCATATTTCTTTAGAGTAAATTGTTAATATGCTTCAAGAGGAATAATCTCTGAGTTGGACTATGGAGTGCTGGCCCCCAATTCTATGTGACCTTAGGAAATTCCTATGTTCACTTTAATTGCTTATTTTCTAAATTGCTTCCCTGCTCTGTGATTCTTATTGCCAGGGATAGGCAGCATTGTTTAAGTGATTTTGTATAAGAGAAAATGACCAATAAAAATGTGAAATTTCTTTCACCTTTATTAAACATATGTGAATAACATAATATATAAAAGTACTTGATAATAGAAGTCTTTCTTTCCAGTGTCTCTATGTCTTAAATGCTTGCTTTTCTGAATTTTTCACTTTAAGCAGTCATGTGAAACAGACAATGTTTATCTCCTTACTAGATTGCTGCTTTCCTCATGTATGCCCTCATCCAGTTTGGGCTGGATGTCTGGACGTCTTTTATTTGGTGAGGGAGAATAGCTCCCCCCCCACACACACACATAGTGACCGTCCCTGGCAAAGTTACTAGTGGCAGTTGTTATGAAACTGCTCCCCTGTGCTTCTGCAGAGGCTTTTACTTTTTGTTATCCACATTACCCAAAATGTAATGCCTGGTACATAATGGTATCTTAGTAAATACTTTATAAATCTTTGTTAATAAATTTAGTCTGTGGTACTAGAGAGCTATTTAGTCAACAGCTTTTTGTTGTTCTTGGATAAAACTAATCTTTATATTGGAAATATTCAGCTATGACCTTGGACTTGAACTAGTTGGTTCACTTGATCATGTCATAGTGTTCATGCGGGATGATGAATTTGATGCCTGGGGAAGGATGGTGGTGAGGATCCCTTAGTTATTGCTGTAGGCTACATGATTTACACTGCATTCATTGTCTTGCAGTTATTGACCATTAGTGTTCATAATGGGAGACCAATTGAGCGTATATAATAGAGCATCCACTAATCCATTGCAGTAAGCTCATATGCGCAGCAACATTTTAAAATCATTTGGTTAAGTGATGAATTTATGATTTTTTGCTAAAACCTTTTTATTTCATAGAACCATAGATATCTAGGCATTATTGTTTCAAAGATCCTTTATTGTTAGAAGGATTATGTTTCTTGAACTTCGCATACATATTGTGGATGAGGGTTGGCTATTTACTTACTCATGTTAGAACTGTAGAGTAGTTTACTTTTTTGACCTGCAACCTTTTGTGTTCCTGTGATAACCATTGAGACTGGGGTGGAGAATGGGCGTGGGGAAATCTTGCTTTTTTTTTTAAAATTATTATTATTATTTATGTCTTTTACCTTATTGTGTATTCCCTGTAGGTTTCCCACTACCAGGTCACCCATGAACCATTACCACAGTCCCCCGTGCTCCCCTCTCCCCCCTGTTCTGAGAAGGGATCATGCTCAGCGAAATAAGCTAAAAGGAAAAAGAAAAATAGCGAATGGTTTCACTTATAACAGGAAGTCTTGGTTTTATTTGCAGTACTTGCCTAAGTAGCAAGTTTTGAGTTAATTTGTCAAATATAATGTAAGCTGTTTTTCTCTTTGGCCATTTTTAGCCTTTTGTGACTTGAAATTACATGAACATCTTATTGATGTAGTGTAGAAATCCTTCATTGTATTCTGTTGTATATGTAGTCATGCCAAGGAAACATTTTAATAGTTGTTGGTACTTTTTGTAACTGCTAAGTTTGTCGTTCTTACCATCTTTGGAAAGAGAGGAGCAAAATTTTGGAAAAATGTAGCATTTATATTAGGTGAATAGGCCTTGATTTACAAGTCCAATATGAAGACTTGCTGGTAAATTAAAATATAGTGGATTTCTCTGCAGTAAATTTGTTTTAAAAAACTGCATATCCAAGAGAGTTATTAGTACAGCTGCATTTGATATTATGGTAAAAAAAAGTGGAGGAGAAATCTTGTCTATTTTTTAATTTTTTTACTTTTAAAATTTATTATATATATGTATTTTAATTTATATCTTTTACATTATTGTGTATTCCCCGTGGGTGGTTTATTCTTTACATATTATTTTGTCTTTTGTTTTCAGATCTGGAAGATAGAACCATATCCTATTCCTATTTGTACATTTCCTTTTATAAAAGTAAAATAAGCCGTTTAGTGACTGAGAAGTTAAGGGATAACATGCTATAAATCCTCTTCTTTAACCCATCTTTGTAACTGTTTCTTTTTTTTTTAAATTGAGGTAAATTGGTTGAAAACGCTGTGTATGATTTAGAGGTATAGGGTCATACCTTTCAGGTTTTTATAACTTCTTTACAGGACTTTGTAACTCTGTATTAGTAGGTTTGGAACTTGGTATTAATTCAGTGTTAAGGTTTTAGATTTGGTATAGTATAAAACCTTCATTTAATTTGATTCTTCAATATTCTTATAAAATATTGGTGACCTAAAGTCAGCCAAGGTATTGTTTTCAGGTGATTTCTGTAGCATGTCCCAGGAATACTGCATAATATATAGCTGAGAGGCAATGAAGAATAATCACAGGTATTGACTTAAAAATTAATTAATAAAGAGTTGCATTGGGTTACTAAGTTAGACAGTTACTTACAGAGTAGTTCAGGAGACAAACACTCCTTCACCAGCTGTCCATACGTGTGTAGGAAGAGTAGCATTTCTTCAGGAAATGAAAACCTTTTAAGAGAGAGATCTTTTTTATCTTTGGTTCTTGCAGACTTATCCTTAAAAGTGCTTTTACTTTGACTTTCTTCTTCCAAGTTAATGTTTAGTGACAAACCAAGAAAGTATTGCAGTGTTTGAGGCCCCTTTATAGCATATCTTACCTCTCCTATTAGAATTGGGAGTGATTGCATTATTGGGGCAGAGGGGCAGATGACTGGAAAACTGTGTATGTTTCTCCATGTAAAACCTACTCACCTAAAATCTAGTGAGTTGATTTTGTTTTATATCATTTTTTACTTTTTTAAGGCTTGCGGTTTCTAAAGCACTGGAGATGGGGATGCCCATGACTCTTAAAATCTGTTCCTTGTGAGCTTGAGTTGAATGATGTGATTGTCCTCCTTATAGCCTGCCAACCTCAGTTCTTTTTAGCCAGAATGAAGATGATGATGCCAATGAGCAAAATGTATTAAGCCAGACAAGAGGTGGTTACTGTCTGTTCTAGGAATTAATTTGTAAGGACTAAAAAGAGAATGTGAACTTAAGAATAATCAGTTATTGATAACAAGACTCAAACCCCTTGGAATGAAAAGAATTGAGAGGAAAAAAAATGTATGGCAGCTCTCTCGATCCATCCCTCTAGTGCATTTGTTTTAAAGACTATAGTTCCAGCATGGCCATTTGTGTTACTTTATTTAGGTAGGTAAGTTTTGTTTGTCTTCTTTTTGGTAGGCAAGTATTTAAATCTTTATAATGGAGCTAAAACAGAGCATTCCTTGCTTTGTCCCAAGGTTGTTATAATAATCAGAAGAATGAAGATATGAAAGAACTGTAAAATATGAAGAAATCTGCATGTATAAAGATTTTGCCACTCTTTAAGATCAAGTGTAACTATTGTCATACTTTCCAGTTGAAGAAGTGGGGCTTTATAAAACTGCCAAGTAAGGTTTTGTGGAAATTGAGTTTGAGGAGGAATTTACTGAGTGAGGAAAAGTGATGGAACAGTAACTTCCTAAAATGAAGGAAAATCACTAATATATGATGCTAAATAAAACTAATATTTGTAATGCTGCTTTAAAGCTTACACAGTACTTTAAATATACTATCTTGCAATAAATATATTGTGAAAATTAATTTGTTAATATTCCTGTTTTTCAAATGGAGAAACTGAAACTGATAGGTTAATTAACATGCCTGAAACCATAATTGTGAATAGTCAATCTGGAATTTGACGCTACATCCTTTGCTCATTCTGATACTACTTCATCCTGTGTGTAGTACACTGAAGTGGATGGGATCCTGCATAGAAGCAGGGGGAGAGTCAGGAGGGTGATGGTGAAGTTAGCATTCATCTTTATTATTTTAAGCAGAGATTGGGGAGGACTAGCATTTAGGGCATGCTAGTAAGAGTTAAAGAAGAACTCTAATAAGGAGAAATTAACTTGAAAGCAATAGAAGAGCTAAAAACAGAGTTGTATGCAAAATAGTGGCATTTTAGCTGATCAGAAGCTTTATTTGGGGAACTTTTGTCACCATAGCAAAAATGAAGATTGTTATTGCAGAATGAAGAAAGAAAGTTGGTTATTTTTTTCCTCTGCCTAAATCATTTAAGATTTATCTTCTCATAACAAACCAGGAGAAAGAAAGGTAGGTTCTCTCAGAAATTTAAGATAATATCCACAGATGGAATGTGAATTTTGAAAATATATGTGATGTTATCTGTCTACCTGAACTTAGGTAGTACTAAGATAGATAGCACAAAAGAATCAGTTGTTTTTATTCCTTATCTTTTATTATTGTGTAGCTGTGGTTGGTACCTACAAACAGAGGACTAAATAAAAATCCAGTTAAGTGCAATGTATGGTAAAATGCATTTTCCTAAATTCTCTAGCAGCAGAGGTCTGTTTGTCAAAATGTTTTGAAAAAAACTTAAAGCTTATTTTTTGGGAAAGTAATTAAAACTGGTATGCAAAATAATTTGGGGTTATTTTAACTTCTTATAGAAGAGATTCTCTTAAAATGTTTGCTGTAATATACTTAGGTTGATAACTTTTGAACATAGACTGAATCAAATAATACCTTTATTTTAGATTTTAAATAGAGCATGCTAAATATCCTACACTTGTACTTAGTTTTGAAAGTTTTTTTCTCTCAGATTAGCAAACAATTTTTGATGGCCAGAATTCAGATTCTTAGGTTAAACAAATGTCTTTCCATTTTAACACTGAGGCATAAATGACATGCATTCTTTATGAAAAAGTAGCATCTTCACTTTAATTTTGCAGCTTATGAAGTATATGAAATCACCTTTCTTTTTTTAACTGAGAAATAGGCAAACATGGATCATGGAGTTTTATAAGAACAGTTGCATGGAAAATAGTAGGAAATATTAGGAAAAATATTTGGCTTTATTTTATGGTTATTATTACTATATTAATAATTGCTCACATTTTTCACTTGTAGAATATTATTTCAAAACTTAGAGCCTTAAGATATAGAGTACTATTTGGTGCTTACTATTTCTGGCTGTATCTGTCACTACTGTTTCTACTAGTTTTTGGAAATGGCTTTCACTTGTTACTCAGTGGCTGGGGGAGGGGGGCCTCTTAATGCCTACATACCACAGGTGTGAAAATGAAATGTGGTAATGACTGGTATAACTGATTCACATAAGGTGAATAAGTTGTTCTGATTCACTTGTAGAGCATGTGAAAGAATAGATGAGGTTCCCACTCTCTCTGCTTATGATCTACATAAAACTAGAGGCTTTACAGAATCATCAAGAGAATATCCTGTTCAGTGTGACTTTGGTTTGGTAAGAATAGATCAGACATGTGAGCTGTAGGATCAGTGGAATGCCTCCCTGCTTCCCCTGCACGTGGAAGATGGTAGTTGATCATAGTAATCTGTTCCATACCAGACTACATCATAATAATACACATTGTTACTATAATTTTCAAAAATCATCTTTATGTTAGATTCCCGATAATCATGTATGAGTAGCAGCCTTCCCCAAACACCTGCCCCATTCTTGTGCTAAGAAATCTCTTAGCATTTATCACTGTCTGACATATATTTGCTTTTTTTTTTTTTTTTGGCAGATTGTCTCTCCCCCCCCCCCCCAGTTTATAAGCTTCATGATGGAAGAAACGTCTTCCAGTAGTATATATTTCTAACTCTTAAAATAATTTGACATATTAAAGTATACAGTGAATACTATATAATAAATGGGATTTTTGTTTATAGTGAGGCAAAGTCATGGGAAGATGGAATATGAAGATTCTATTCTATGAAGATTCTATATAAAGAATATATATATTCTATGGAATATAAAGTTCCACTTATATTGGGGACATGAAATTTGTATTTTTCTGGGTAAGGGAGACTGGTGAGAGGCTAACTGTATTTTCTCACTTGGGAGAATTTAGATTAAGAGAAGATATGAAAATTCTTTGGGATTCCTACCTACTTGGCTATGGACTTGGCTATTACAGAAAAATATTAGCTTAGCTGTAGGGAAGACTTCACCTGGTATCCTCTTCTCTCCCCACCTTGGATCTAGGGAGAATTGAGCTTTTATTTCACCTATAAAAATGCAAGTATATATTCCACCATGTCATCACATGTACAGGGCACTGTGGCACACACATTGTAGAAGACATGAGAAAATGGAAGATTCCTGAACTTACTTTAATGAAGTGAAAATGAATCTTCATTACTTAAAACAAAATAGGACAGGTTACGGTTAAGATTATGTTCTTGCTTTTTTTTAAATGTGAGATGTTAAGTGTGAGATAACAGGTTAAAAACTTCTAATACAGTATCTCAACTCTCCAGAGACCTTCGACTGTTTTTCAGAGAAGAAACCTCAGAATCATTTGCATAGGTTTTCCTTGACATTCAAAAATTAGATGTCTTTTTCAGTGTAGAACAAAATAGAACCAGATATAAATGCTGAAAATTGTTCACACGTTGGCAGTGGAACAAGAGAAAATGGATAGACTAAAAACTTGTTGTGTTTTAATAAGACGAGAAGAACCAGAACATAACTCTCATAAAAAGGAAAAATTTAAAAACACCAGGAGTAGATAGTGGTAGTGTATTGATTCTTTAGCTACATGTAAATTTCTATTAGGTAACTTTTATAACTAGAATGACATGTAATTTGTATTCCAAACTGGGTAACTTTTGAAAAGTAAAGGATATGCTTGTCTGCATGTGACACTGGGACCATAGATTTAACCAGGACTGTTCAGGAAAACCAGGATACTTGATCACCCCTGCTAATAACATACTTTTCTCTAGATTTAGTTCCACTTCCTTGAACCTTTTCAGATAATCTTTTTTCCTTTAGAAACTGTGATCTGTATTTACAGCCTCGTGCTTTGATAACATTTTCTTGCTCTTTTTGGAGTGAAAAATTCTTTACATTTTTCCTGCCCCCACCTGTACTCTTGTGGTTTATAGCATTGGTGGAGGTAAGTACCGTAGTCATAGTTTATTGTTGGTTGACCTTTATTTTGCTTAGGAAATTGGGTTTTTATGTTTGTGATCCAGTGTTTGATTTTTTGAGAATTCTTGGTTCTTTCTCTTTTAACTGGGCTGATGAATTATTAGTAAGTTCTTAGAATCTAATACAAAAATAAAGAATTTATAACTTTGGCATTTTCTTTTACATTACTTGACACTTAATATGCTTTTCTCCCCTCCAGATAGGATTGTAATTCTGACATTTAAGATTTTTAAAGATGGGAAGGAGAACACCTTGTTTATACCATGGACCTTTTTTTTTTTTCTGTTTGAGCATTGTAATGCTTTCATTTTGTTTCCCTAGTCAGTTTAAATAATTTTTTTATTCTTATATTAAGTAAATGTATTTCATTCTAATAAGCATTTTGTTTAAATTCTGCATTTCCTGGTATATTAGCAGTATCAGAATGTAGAGGCTAACAGTTACCTTTGAGGTAATGCTTACCAAAATATGGTATTTTATTTGGTATCTGGCATGGGACGAGGGTGTCTAGGTTTGGAAATCACTTTGGAGTACTGAATGAAGTCTTAAGCAATTTTAAAATTAAGGAGTTTGTTTATAGATAAGCCTAAACCCAGCTGGTCCGATTGTTTCTCTGTATAGTCTGCCATCTAGTGTTTTGAATGTAGAATACAACCGACAATCAAGAAAAAGCTCTGGATTTTCAGACTTTTTTTATATTGAGATTGCTTACATAGTACACGAAAACATTTTGATATGGGAGGAGAAAAAACAACCCTTTCACTTGAAAGTATGTCAGAATCAGGTGAATTTTGAGTTTTCCAAGAATATATATTTTTCTGTAGGGATATTCGTGACAAAGCTTCTTTTGCTCTTATAAGATTGTGTATATTTATGACAGATTTGTAGGTGAAGAGGCAAATGCATAAGTAGTGATAGGCAATATTAAGAAACAGTAGGTTAAGCTGATTTGCAAAGGATGCTTTGTATATTGACTAAAATTTTAGGACAGTTATAATGATTCCATTAATTAGAACAGTTTATTCTCTACTTAAAATTATAGTATGGGCAATTCTGCAAACGTGGCTTGTGTTCATTATAACTTACGAGGCTAAATTTCAGCCAGCTATTAATGTAGTGTATCTTAGGATTGACTTTGTTTATCCACCTCCGCCTGAATTCATTTCCTTTTAGGTTCCACTTAGTTCCACCTTTTTCACCCTTTTAGTTCCACTTCTTTCTTCTGCTACAACTATAAAGGAGTGCAGTTCTTTTTCTCTTGTTGATTTTTTTCTGAAGGTGCTCAGTACACCTGACAGTTGTGTGGTGTATCTGCAAATACTTCCTAAATCTATGTAAAATTTTTTACTATTTTTTTCTAAAGAAATTAAATGTTCAATAGCAACTTTGTTTAAAATAAACAGCCAGATAATGAGAGAACTTCTGAACACTTAAAGCAACTTTTCATTGAATAGTTTTTAAGAGGAAAAAGAAAAGCTCTCCTTTTACACAGTGATTTTAAAAAATAGTTAAAGGGAAAAAAATGTTACTCAAGAACCAGGTTAACTTACCATGCCTACTAAACTGTAGTTGTTTTCTACTTCTTAGTTTTCACATGTGTGAAACCTTAGTCCATTTTTGCAGAGAACATATGGTGATGGATATATAGTTCATCTAATTATGCTGACATTGTTTACCCTATAGCTGCAGCTTCTTTTTTTTTTTTAAGTAAAATTGGACTTTTCCTTACTTCTTTTTGCATTCTAGGGATGTCTTAAGTCTCATCTATCCTGGTGAGAGATTGAATTTGTATTCAAAATACAGTTTATCTTGGAATAACACTAGTTCAAACCGTGTGGGTCCACTTACGCGGATTTTTTTTTCCCAATGAATACAGCTAGCCCTCCATGTCTGAGGGGGTGGTGGGGAGCACATTCATGGATTCAGCCAGCAGTGTGTGTCATTAGTGCATCTAGGAACACTGAACCTGCAGATTATGGCCATCTTTGTGGAGCATGAATATCAACAGATTTCCTTGTCCAGGAATGTTCCTGAAACTATTACTGTAAATACCAAGGAATGTCTATAATTACGTTTTGGGAGACTCAAAAGTTATACAGGAATTTTCAAATGTGTGGGATTTGGGCCCCCAATGCCCCCTGTATTGGCCTTACTTCTCCAACAGTGTCTAACACATTTCCAGCTGTTAAACCATGCAACTTTTGTGCTTGTATCATCTCTTCTTCATGTCCTTGAGGAAATAAGGACCATGTCATAATTATCCTTTCTATAATTTATCATGATGCTGTAAAGCATCTGGAATTAGATTTAGTTCAGGTTCAGTGCTTGTATGAGTTGAGAAATACTTACTGATACCTGTAAAATTGTGGAAATAACATTTGGGGCTGGGCTGATATATATCTGTATGTAATTTCTTCTAACTTAAGTCTGATTTCAACTTTTATATTCTCTGAGTATTTTCAAATTTTTGCAAAATGAAAAATGTTCCTATTTTATTTATTTTAAGATGTATTTATTTATGCATACAAGCTGGGGTACAGGCCAGAGGCATAGGGCAGTGAGAGGGTTAACCGGAGACAGAGTGGGGAGCAGAACAGGCAGATTGACGGAAATACACTGCTAAGGGGAGCAGTGGGTGAGGCAGGAGAGGTCTGCCATGCCATGTGGGAATCTCCCTGGCTGGGTGTCGAACTCGCATCACTGCTGCCAACAGTGCCACAGCACAGTGCTTAACCACTGTGCCACCAGAGAGGCCCATGTTCCTATTTTATATCAAAAATCCGGAAATTATTTTTTTACCCTATAGTTACTATTTCTTGGTTAATATTTGCTCTTTTTATTTGTACTCCCACCCAGGAAAAATTTCAAAGGTCTAATCAGTGAAGCAGTATTTGATGGACCACTTAATTTGCCTTCCAAACTGAGTGTATCTCTGATTTTCTAGATGATTGAAGAAACCAATGTTATGTTACTAAAATTGACTCTGAAGGCAATTGTGAGAGAGTATCTTTTTAGTGGCCCTTTTAAAAGAAATAAATATTTGACTGATTATATATGTACCTAAATGAATGTTATTAGAAAATTTTCTTAGGTGGTAGCATAATTTTGATGCTGCTTACGTAGGAACTCAAGGCCTCTACATTCTGCTAATGATGCATGCCATTATGGTGCATGGTTGGGTTGCTTCTCTTACTGTGCAAGTGAACCGTAAGTGCTCCATTTCTAAAATTGTGAGCGCTGCCTGCTGAGGTCTTGACAGGCTTTTGGTCTGTAAGGAATATGACAATATTAGAATTAGATTAGAAACCATCTGGTAACTTACAAATTTTTGTGCTTTCTTGAACATTTCCCCTTAATATAAAAATACTTTTTTTCTTTTTTTTGCATTTTACTGTTTTGTTTTTAAATTGGTTAGAAATTTAGGACTTGTAGTAAAATAATCAGGCATTCATTCAGTATATATGTTCCAAGTACTCTTATCGCATACAAAAATTTAATCATGTTCATAAATCTGCCATTTAGTAATGAGCTTCTGTGACCTATGGGGCAAAGTCCTTATTTGTCTTAATATAATTCACATCTGGTTAACTACGCCAGACATTGTTTGTTGGAAGGGCACATTAAATAGTAAAAGTGAGAACTTTTTGTTTGCATAATAGGAATTGGTTCCTTCCTCTTTCTCTCTGGAAAAAAAATGCTGTTCACTTCTAGGGTACTTCTGTTTTCTTCCTATCCTTAATTACTAGAAATCCTCATAAAGTCTTACCTGTACCTAAAATAAAGGACATACGCCATGAGTGGTTGAATTTTTTTTTTCGAGTCTGAGATTTAGGATTTGTTAATATTTGTAATGTTCAAAAAGGTATTACAGTTTTTATATTCTTAAGATAAAGGAAAATATGTATCTACTTTGGAACCTTTTTGATTGATGAGACAAGATTAATACTGAGTTTGTGTTTTTTGTAACTTATCAACTGGATTGAGAATGGGAAAAACAGTAGCTATCACTATTCCCATAATACCTTCAATTTTTATTTGGATCAGAGTTGGAAGCATTTTCAGGTTACTTCCATAGTGCAAACGTCGTGCAGAGGCAAAATATTACTACATGAAGAAAATGACTGGTTGAGTTAAATCTTATGGGGAAATAGATTTCTGCAGAGTTTATGTAACTACTCAGTATTATTTTTTCCAATATTATTAATATAACTTTGGTTTTAATTTTGGTTTAGTTTGAAATTTATAACCTCAGAATTAATTCTTATTTCACTTACTGTTATATGTGCAATGTTAGTTTCACCTCTAATGGGCTCAGGCTTGTTCTTCAGTATTTAGAGAATACCAGGTTGTGCATATAGTTGTAGATTGTTGAGTAGACTGTGTAAAACTGTTTTGAATTCCACTCCTCCCCACCCCCTTTTTAAGAAAAATCATGTTAGGACTGTTCTGTGGATACCTTAATGAATATTTTAAAAAGTATGAGTGTCCTCTGAGTGAATGGTACTATAGTAAGCCTTTGGGTGAGATACAGTAGAGAACAAAACAGTCCTTCCCACATGGGACTTGTATTTTAATTGGGAGAGAAGGGCATTAAATAAATATAAATGAATTAGGTGATGATAAGTGCTTTAGAAAGAAATACGAAGAGTAAGGTGGGAATAGTGAGGGTTTGAAGGTAGAGTTGTATCCTAAGGCACTGTTATTGGGTATAAATATTCAGAAAAGTATATCTGTTAGGGTAACATTTGAGCAAAGATCTCTGGCACCTAGGGATAAAGTAAGGAAACAAGAAGTATAGATAACTGGGAGATGAGAACTGCCAGTGCTAAGTACCAGAGGTCCCAGTTTGCCTGGCGGAAGAAGGCGTTACAAAGAAACCATCAGTGTAACTGAAGCAAGGTAATTACAACATGAATGTAGTGTAGCTAGAATATCTATATTTTGAAAAAGTATGGTTGAAATTGCATTTTATTACTTCCATTTAAGATCAGGCTCTACTTGATAAATCCTAGCAGTTTACTTAGCTACGGTGATGAAGAGGACCCAGACATACTCCTGAGGTTGTAGGTTTGGCTTCAGGCCACTGCAATAAAACAAATACAACAAAGTGAGTCACAGAAACTTGCAGGTTTTCCAGTGGTCATAAAAATTATGTTTCTGCTATATTGTAGCTTGTTAAGTGTGCAATAATAGCATTGTATCTTTAAAGAAATGTGCAAGCGTTAATTTAAAAATGCTATACTACTAAGAAATGCTAATTATTATCTGAACTTTCAATGAGTTGTAATCTTTGCTGATAGAGGATCTTGCCTCTATTTTGATGGCTGCTGAAGTTTGGTGATTTCTAAAAACAGTACAATAATGAAGCTTGCCTCCTGAGTTCACTCTCAAAGAAAGATAGCTCTATAGCATGTAATGCTGTTTATAGCATTTTACCCAAGTGAATGTTCAAAATTGGAGACAATCCTCTCAAAATATTGCTGCTGTCCTAGCAACTGAGTATGTAATATTTTAAATCTTTCGTTGTCATTTAAATAAAGGTCACAACATCTTCACCAGGAGTAGTTTCTTCCTCTAAGAAACTGCTCTGTTTGCTCATCCATAAGAAGCAGCGTCTTGTTATGAGATTGCAACCATTCAGTTATGTGTTTAGGTTCCACTTCTAATTCTAGTTTTCTTACTATATCAACCACATTTGCAGTTACTTCCTTTATGAAGTTTTAAACCCCTCTAAGTCATACATAAGGATTGGAAATCACTTCTTCCAAGCTTCTGTTCATATTTGGAAACACCTGTTAATATTTTTACCACTTTCCATGAATCATGCATGTTCTTAATGACATCTAGAAGGGTAAATCCTTTCCAGAATGTTTTTAATTCATTTGACTACAATCCATCTTTTCTTGGGCAGCCATAGCCTTATGAAGTATGTTTATTCAGTAGTAAGACTTGAAAGTTGAAATTATTGGGGGGTTGGGAGGGTGAGAACCTGCAGAATTGATGCTGGTTAGCAGGCATGAAAGCAACGTGAATCTCCTTGGACATCTCCGTCAAAACTGTTGGGTAACCAGGTGCATTGCCAGTGGGCAGCTATAAAATTTTGAAAGAAATCCTTTTTCTGAGCAGATCTCAACAGCGGGCTTGAGGTTTTCAGTAAACCATGTTGTAAACATGTGTTGTTGTGCATGCTTTCCTCCTTTTGTAAAGCATAGGAAGAATAGATGTACCATGATTCTTAAGGATCCTAGGATTTTGAGATGGTAAATGACTTAGTTTCAACTCAGAGTCACTTGGTGTATTAGCCTGTAACTATAGAATCTTGTCTTTTGAAGCTTTGAAGCCAAGCATTGATTAACTTCTGTCTAGTGATGAAAGTCTCAGATGGCATCTTCTAGTAGAAGACTGTTTTTCTTTTTGTTTACATTGAAAATCTTTTGTTTAGTGTAGCCACCTTCAATTATTTTAATTTGATCTGGATAACTTGCTGCAGCTAAGTTATCTCTTGCTGCTCCACTTTGCACTTTCATGTTACCGAAACAGCTTCTTAAACCTCATGAACCAACTTATATCAATAGCTTCAAACATTTCTTATGAAGCCGCCTTATCTTTCGTCCTTTATAGAATTGGGGCCTTGCTCTGGATTTGATTTAAGGGAATGTTGTGATTGGTTTGATATTCTAGCTGAACCACTAAAAGCATGCTCCATTTCAGCAATAAAGCTGTTTTCCTTATTATTTGTGTTTTCAATGGAGCAGCACTTAGTTTCTTTCAAAAACTTTCTTTTTGCAGTCACAGCTTGGCTAACTGTTATGTGCAAGAGGCCTACCTTTTGGCTTTCAACAGGTTTCCTCACTAAATCATTTCTTATTTTCAATTGAAAGTAAGGGATGTGCCAATAAATAGAGGTCATCATAGGATTATTAACTGGTCTAATTTCCGTAGTGTTATATCTCAGAAAATAGGACAACTTGAGAGGAGAGCGAGATGGAGGAATCATCTGATGATGGAGGAATCAGAACACATACATTTACTGATTGTATGGGTGAGGTTCATTGTATCCCCCAAACAGGTAAACTAGTAACAGCAAAGATTACTGACCACAGATCACCATAATAGATAATAATAATGAAGAAGTGTGAAATATTTTGAGAACTGCCAAAATGTGACAGAGACATGAAGTGAGCACATTCTGTTGAAAAAGTGACAAATTTACTTCATACAGAGTTGCCACAAACATCAACTTAGAAAAAAAATGATTATCTGCAAAGCACTACCAAGCTGAGTTGTGAAACGAGATGTGCCTATATAGAATTCTAACAAAAATGTTTGCAGGCTCCTTTTAAGGTCTAGTAGAAGAGAATGATTTGGAAATAAATGATGATCATGTAGAATAGTTCTTTAGTATATAATTATGAACCAGCTTTAGTGACTGTTTGGAGGGTACCTTAGTCAGTGGAGGGGAAGACTTCATGGATGGGAAAATTTTTGTTTTGAAGAATGAACAGGAGTGTAAAGGTTTGATTGTGAAAGCAGCAAGGTGTATCAAAAACCAGAAAGTGATTCTGTGTTAGAAACTGAGATTCAAGAAGATACTGACAAGGATGAAATATATGCCATCCCTTAAGCAGTGGGGACCATTATTGACTTTAAACAGTGAGAGTTTTATGTTGTGAATCTTTCTGTGGTCAGTTTAGGAAATATTTGGAGGTTTGGGTGTGTGGGACCCCAAATCAGTTATCACCAGATGTAGAGAGGCCAGTCAGTTCACTGTTTCTCAGTACAGTTTTGCTTTTTTAAATTGTGGCATGTTTTGTATTGCAGTATTAGTTTCTCTCAACTTTGATGTTACATGCTGCTAACACCCCTTGAAAAGCATAATAATCTCCCCAATTTCCAAACACTCTCAGGAGGTGTGGTACCCCCTAATTAAGAAATAAATAAGGAAATAAGGTCTAGACTCTTGCTTTGGTGGTGATAGTGGGATGGGGAGAAAGTAGAATTGCCAGAGGTTTAGGAGCCTTTGTAAACACAAAGAAACAGGAGCACCTTTGTGCAGTATCATGACCAGAAATTTTATGACAGGTCAACTCTGGAAACTAATATTCTGAGGAGTAAAATGACTATTAATGTCATCATGAGGAGTAGCTATTTAAGAATTGAATTAACTCATCAAGAAAGTTCCTGGAAAGATATATAAAAATGATACATTGTATATAAACAAAAAGCAAGGAATGTAACTTTATAATTAAGTTTAGGGCTTGACCACTGTGCTTAAAGTTCTAGAAGATTCAAAATGAGCAGGACAGGGTCATCCCTTCAATAAACTATTTTGAGAGGAAGAGAAAGCTTAGCTTTGGGAATAAGGAAAGTACAATATATTCAGTGCCATAGGAGAGATATAATGTAACATTTAAGAAGTGCCATAGGAGAGATATAATGTAACATTTAAGAAGATTCAGAAAAGACAGATCAAATTCTGTTTTTTACTTTCAGAAACTTAACCTTGCACACCAAGTTGAACATACTGTTTAATTTTTGTTGCAAGTAGTCTGAATTGTGAAGTCCTTGTGTCATGATCCTGTTCATGGGCATCCTTGACTGTTTTGTGCTTTGTTCAAGCAGTGTTGGCCAGGGTAACTGCTTGGTAAGATGCATTTGCTTATCAAATATTACTTTGTATAATAATTGGGCCTTCGGAATAATTTTTTGAATGGGATAACATTGATTTACAGCACTGTATATGATTTTTGAAAGAGTAAGCAAGTAAATGGTCATAGTTGTATTGATGTTTCTTGCTAGCAATTGAGGCCAAGTTACATCAATTGAATTCATATCTAATCACTATGCACTGAAGATTAAACTGGAAAAATTGCAAATGAGTCACAAATAACTCCCCCCCTTTGATGATGT
The DNA here is from genome assembly GCA_004024925.1 of Scalopus aquaticus. Classification (NCBI taxonomy): domain Eukaryota; kingdom Metazoa; phylum Chordata; class Mammalia; order Eulipotyphla; family Talpidae; genus Scalopus; species Scalopus aquaticus. The sequence continues at coordinate 51,658 of PVIJ01003521.1, forward strand.
TTATAACAGATATTTATATATATACTTTTTATATATACTTTAGAGTAAAATAACTCATTTCATGGTTTGCTCTTTTCTCAGAATTGGATCATGTTTTGTATTTTCTTCATTGAATTTGTCAACAATAGCTCTTCAACACAATGGAGGGCAATCTGAAATCTATTGAGCTTTTTTTTTTATTTTCATTTTTGGTGTTGAAACAAGTGTGTGTCCTAGACTATTTTATAATGATGCTTTCAAGTTTGAAATATAGAATTTTAGCTTACATTGTTTTTAACTGTTTCACAGTTATAGTGCATAGAGTTCCTGGATCATTTTCTTTCTCTTTTTTTTAAAGATTTATTTTATTTTTGCAGGCCAGAGGTGTGAGGTGATGAGAGGGTTCACCATAGGCAGAGTGGGGAGTAGAACAGGCAGATGGACCGAAATACACTGCTGAGGGGAGCAGCGGGTGAGGCAGGAGAGGTCTGCTGTGCCATGTGGGATTCTCCCGGCCTGGCATCAAACTCGCCCTGCAGCCGCTGATAGCTCCATAGCGCTGCACTAACCTGTTGCGCTGCCAGGGAGGTGCCCTAGATCATTTCTTAATTGGAAATTTTTGCAATAGGAACCTTCAGTTTTTGTTTTTGTTTTTGTTTTGTCAGTGTTAGAACTAGTTATATGAGCTAACCAAGTGGACTGAGGGGAGAAAGGACTGAGTAACAGATCCTACCCACTCACAGACTGCATGTGGGCTCTCTTATCTTCCTGTAAATGTGAAGACTGCATTCTAGGAAGGATATTAGTAAAAATAGTTTGACCTTCAACTTGCTCATGCTTCCATGTCTGATTTGTGAACTTTTTTTTAAGGTAGGGGTGAATAATACTAGTATTTCTGAAGACTTACAAGTGGTAAGAGAATTGAAAGTTTCTTAAGGTCTTGAAATAGTTCATTTTGAGATGAAATACTTGAGGTTGAATACTCCTTGAGGGAGTTTATTTTCTGATTATTGATCATTTATGTGACTCTAATCAATATCTTATTTATTCCTCAGGTTGATTAATATGGTCTTAATAGTTCTGAGCTATTTTTAACAACTTACTCAAATTATCTGTCGTTCCTCTCTGTTAGATCTTTTACTTGTTAGTATGCAAATCTGCAGTAGCAATAAATTAAAATCAGAGAGTAAAAATTTTTTTTTTATTGCAGACTTAATTCAGTGCACAAATGAGATGAATGTGAACATCCCACAGTTGGCAGACAGTTTATTTGAAAGAACTACTAACAGTAGTTGGGTGGTGGTCTTCAAATCTCTCATTACTACTCATCATTTGATGGTGTATGGAAATGAGGTAAGCAGAATTTCTGGTTAACAAACATAATGGTGTGTTGATGGTTAAGCTTTCTTTTCCCACTGAAATTTCAGAATGGCTTCAGCAAGTTAACTGGATAGGTAAAAAGTACAAGTTGCCTAGGTAGCAAATAATAATGTGGGCCTTACAACTTGAGGAAAGATGGCTTGTAAGTTAAATGGCAGAAAGTGGGTCAGAGCACACAGGACTTCAATAATGGAATCATGAAGCAAAGATTCATACCTGGAGGTGGGCTCTGTCAGCAGCACTGATCTTTGTAGGCCGTGTATGTAGTCTGTGTCCTTTTGCTTTTTACAAGTCCAATTAAATTTTTGTATGATCTCATATATTTAATTGTGGAAGCACTTTGCTGAGTTCAGGCTGTGCTATTGAGGAATAATGGAACTTTGCTGGGACAGACTGAAGAATGCTTTTGTCAACAGAAAGTTGTGTTGGAAGTATTCGTTGCCCAAAAGAGCAACAAATAAGATGCTTAAAATTTTGCACTTTAATGTTTGGGGAAATTCATCTTACTTTACCTGGTAATCTAGCAACTGATTTTTTAATACTTTTCTTAGCCATGTATACTTATTTGAAAAATTGTGTTTAAAAAACTTAAATTATGTATTTACTATTTGCTTTAGGAAAAACAGCCCACTGGTTGTTGGAAAAGAGCTCCCATGTTGATTAGACTTCTGAGCATTATGTTATCTACCACTTTGTTCAGTATTTGGGCTTTTCCATTATGAGACTCTTGTTTCACAGATACCAATGGAAAATAATTTACCCATACTATATCACTACAGCAGATCTGACTGTATATTGTGGTATTTTCTTCTTATTCTTATTCAAAGTTATATAGTTATAATCATAATTTAGGTACAGTGTTGTACATATCTTTTTGGTATCATACCTCAAGCTTCTCCATATTCTTTTTTTTTTATCTTTAATGACTACATAGTTGATCAGATATCGCGTAGTTTATTCACTGTAGTTTTTAAAGTTTATTTCCAGAAGTGTTATCTGGAATATTACTAAGTCAAAAGACATGGTATTTTTTTAGGACATATATTACTCTTTTTTTTAAATTGCTTTTTTAACTCCTTATAACCGGTATACAGAGGAAATAGAAATCTTTGGATATAGTGTCAGTGTAACTTGAAGCATTTTTAATTTTAACTAGGATAATTTCTAATTTTATTAGCAATGTGATTAAGATCATAATTTCATGTTCATGTATTTCTCATCTTTTTTAAAAAAAGACCAAGTACAGAGATGTCAGTGAAACATTGTTAATAATAGTGAAATTGGAAAAATTTAAATATCCATATACATAATAGCAATAGTTAATTGAAATACTGAACTATCTTTTGAATGAACTAGATCTTCATATTAAATGGCTAATTCTTGGGAAAAAGTTGTTTAAAGATGTGCTGGAAAGAATAAAATATATTTTTGTAAATTTAAAATAGAAACAAAATTATGTATACTTTATAGATATTTATAAATGTAGCAAAATTATAAAAACGTGTGTGGAAGTGATATATGCCTATTTCAGAAAAGTGATTGTCTCTAAAGGAGGAAGAAGGGGGGGGTCAGGTTGCAGGTATAAAGTCTATAATGTTTGAATCTGTAAGATCTAAAATGAATATGGTAATGTGTTTAATATGGGTAGTGAGTTAAAGGATGTCTGTTGTTATTATATGATTATAAGTATTTTGCTTTTTAAGAAAGTCATAAAAATTTGCAGCACTAGATAACTGTTTAAAATAAAGATGCCCCCTAATTATGATTAGCTTGGGCCTCCAGCATGCTGCAGTAAAGCAAAAATTACTGGTTGAAAGTACCCATTTCCTTTTATTTTGACTTTAGTGTCATTGTTACGAGCACTAGGCTTTAATAAGTTCTTATATGGTAGTAAATAATATGTATTATGTCTATAGGGTTGGTAACGAGGAGGAGGGGGGATTAAAAAAATTGAAATTAGATAAGTTTAATAGAATGAGTAAGCCTACACATTATAGCCCTAGTTTTCAAATTTGAGTTTGCTAGATGGCAGTGGTTTAATTTTAACATAATTATTTGTGTGTATGTGTTTTTCCCCCCCAGCGTTTTATCCAGTATTTGGCTTCAAGAAACACGTTGTTTAACTTAAGCAATTTTTTGGATAAAAGTGGATTGCAAGGTAAAGACAACTTACTCATTATAGAAAATCGGAAGTGACCCTTAAGTGGCAATTACTGCAGAGTTGAACTCTGTTCTTTATGCATGTATTAGGGGAACGTGCATTAATTTCCACATTTTAGTGAAGGTTGTATGTAAGAAAAAACTTGTCTTTTAGTGTTTAGATTGACTTCACTATTTGACACTCAGAACTCTTTGAGAGTAGTTTAGGATATTGATTTGAGAGTACCATTTCTTAACCTGAACTATCTAGATTTGAATTTATCTCTGCTACTTTCCAGCTAGGTGAATTTGAGAAGGTTACTTCCCCTCTCTTCAGGAATATTGATTACACCTATCCTTCTTTGGTTGTTATGAGGTTTGACATAATTTTTAAATGTAAAATGCATAGAACAGTGCCTGTCTAAACAGGGAATGCTATGCATCTACTCTCAAAGCTAAGTATGGCTTGTCACTCATTGGTACTCATACCTGTTATTTTGTTTTAGTTCAGTAACTTGAAATTGCTATAATCTAGTTGTATCCTTCCATGAACATTGTATCAATGTTTTTGTACTGTTGTACTTAGCTTTAGAACCAGATTGTTAGCAATAGAGAATGTCAGCTTTAGACATACAGAAGAATCTTATAAAAGACATACTAAATTACTTGAGTAAGGCTCAATTTGAGAAATGTCTTTAGAGAAAGTGATATTTTGTGTTAGACTTTGAAAGGTGAAGACATGAATTGGCTTAAGCAGAGCTACAGATGAGAAAGAACCTGGGTTATCAGGTTTATAGAGCAAATGAGAGTGAATAAAATACATGAATGATATTTTGGAGAATATGCAGTGTCAAATAGCCATCAAGAAGCTGTTCGGGCCCAAAATCAGGCATAGAATATTTTGATAAGAATTGGGATTTTATAATGCAGTAAGAAACCACTGAGGTTTTGGGAGTTGGGGAGACTGAGCGTGTTATAAAGTATTATAATTCAGTGCAGGTTGGATTGGAGTGAATAGTGTTAAAGACATGGAAATCATTCTGGTCATCTAATGGAGAGTTATTGAAGACCTGAATTGTGGTTCTTGTGTATATAAAATTGAAATTTAGTGACTAGCCATGTTTGGGTTAAGGGCTCTCCACTTTAATTTTGGCAGTTGGAAGTAATGATTAGAATGAATTGAATACCCTATCACAAGAGATTCTGGAAGACAAGTAATCTATACAGGGGACCAAGTCTCACAGATTAGTTTTACTTTAACTAGAGATTTGATGCTCTAAGTTAGGGGAAAAAATTAATCGGTGGAATCCCTTTTCAAATAAAATCTTGAATAGTAACCAGTTATATTACAGCTATAACTGGAACTGTCCTGTTTTTGGGTAACATGAAGCAACTGCCTGCTCATCTTTTTAGTTCTGCTACCCTCCTTTGTAAGAGTCTGTGAAAAACAATATGCAAACTGTTACTCTAGAGCAGAGTAATTGTATGTATCCAAGTGAGTTTTTGGTATTCTTAGCTACTAATTTTCCACTTATGATGGAAATTAATCATATCTGGGGATAATATTTTAAGACTGTGATTCCTGGCATGTAGGAAATAGTTTTTAGGATGTGTATTTAGAGCTTATATTTTAAAGAAATTATAAAGACAAACTAATTAAAAGCAGTAATTCAACAGTGTTTCTGAAAAGTAATTTAATTGCTGATGTATTTTATTGGGTAGCACCTGGTATATTTTATTAAATACTTACTGGGTATTGTCCTGGATTCATATAGATAGAAATAAATTTCCAGTCTAGTGAGTTGAATAGACACCATGTACATATAATAGCTACAAGCTGTACTTGGAGTCACATAATATGGGCAGAGTTCAGGGAAAGTTTCAAAGATTCAACTTTGAGGGATGAGGGGTATTTCCCATATCTGAGAGGATGAACCTAGAGTAAATAAAGGGAATAGGACCAAAAAATCTGAGGAATGTGTTTGTAACACCTTATAACAATGCTCTAGTAATTAGCAGAGATTGTATAAGGAAATATTTTATTTTATGTTCTGTTCACTGATTTTTCTCCACTGGCACTTAGTAGACATTTAAGAAGTATTTGCTGAATAAATTGAATTGGTTATGATGTTGAATCTAGTTACTTTTTTGTTGTTGTATAGGTATTATCTTTTTAAAGTAGCAGGGATCATCAGGTCACATTGAATTTGTTAGGTGAAGATATGCTAAAATAAAAATGGATCGACTTTTCAATGAGTAGTAAAAACTTACAAATTTCCTTAACCAGGCAATAACTAAATTATAATTAAAAAAAATTCCTTTGATTGAATTCTGTCTTCTGATGTTTTCAAATCTCATGATTGTGGTGAAATAAAATCTTTGAGCAATTTAGATGTTCCTTTAGAAAGTTTTATTGAAAGTATTTTACGCTGTAAATTTTTACACTGCCCTTTTTTTAGTGAACTATGCAGTTTTTTTGTTTTTTTTTTAAATTGAAGTACTGTTGGTTTACCCCCTCGGGTAAACCTCCATTGTGCTTTCATACCCGTCAGGGATGCCTCAGGCCTATGGTCAGCTTTTAAGGTTTGTTTTTAAAGTTTGTCTTTCTCTGACCTTTTATTTGGTTTCTCTATATTCCACATACAAGTGACACCTTTTAGTATTTATTTTTCTCCTTCTGGCTTATTTTGCTTAGTTTACTCCCTTCCAGCTCCATTCCTTGTATGCAGTAATTTTTTGTACTTTTGACAAGGCACAAATAATTATGGGTTCTAAATAAATGGAACTAAATATTTCATAATTATAAATATTACAAAATTGCTTAGTGATTTGAGGAGTGCACTTATCATTCTACTGGATGTTAAATTTTAGGCTTGAGGTTATCAAATGTAAAGGTTTTAGGGGAAAAGTTTTTCAAAGCCACATATGAGATGTCTGACATCAAAAATGTGAAGTATTAGAGAATTTAATGTGACACTGTTCATTTGTCACTTAGTTTATATCACTATATTGAGTTGGGATATCAAGGCATTGTGGCCATTGTCTGACATTTAGTTGATTTTCTAAGTTGGAATTTTTCATCATTTATGAAAAGGTTTTCTTTTCTTACAGGATATGACATGTCTACGTTTATTAGGCGGTATAGTAGATATCTAAATGAAAAAGCAGTTTCATATAGACAAGTTGCATTTGATTTCACAAAAGTGAAAAGAGGGTAAGTTGAGTATTTTAAAATGTAAGCCATAGGAATTGTTAGATTTTGAATTATGCAATGTTGAGTTGTTTTAAGAGATGAACTACATTTTTCTTTGAAGAAGTACATCAGATATTTTTTGCATTAAAGTTCTTTTTAATTTTACACCACCTTTATTGAGATGCAATTCATATAACAAAATTGACTTTTTTGAATTGAACTATTCAGTGATTTTAGTATTATGTATGTATAAAGTTGTAATATCACTGCTATCTAATTCCAAAATATTTTCACCTTTCCAAAAAGAAAGGCCATTTCCACTTCCCATTTCCTTCTTCTAGACCCTGTTAACCACAGGTCTGCTTTCTGTCTCTGGAGTTGTGTGTTCTGGGCAATTTGATAAATTGGCTCATGTGATGTGTGGCCTTTTGTGTCTATCTTCTTTCACTTAGAATAATGTATTCTAATTGTAGAATCTATCAGTATTTCATTCCTTTATTTTTTCTGTTGTGTGGATTACATACATTTAGTTCATCTGCTGATAGGTATTTGTCTGTCTTTTGGCTATTAGGAATAATGCTATGCGCATTAGTTATTAGATTTTTGTGGGATTAGTTTTTCAGTTTTATTGAATATGTACCTAAGAATGTACTTAGGTATGTACTTAAGAATAGAATTACTGCTTCATATGATAACTTAGGTTTGGCCTTTTTTGGGACTGCCAAACCTGTCTTTAAAGCAGTGGAACCATTGTACATTCCCAGCAATTTTTACATCCATATTCTTGTCAGAAAATAATGAGTTAGTGACTAGTTTATAGCCATCCTAGTTGGTGTGAACCAACTATATATTATTTTGATTTTAGTTTGTATTTCTGTGATGGCTAATGATGTTGAGTGTCTTTGCATATACCTGATTGGCCATTCATGTATCTTTGTGAAAATATTTGTTCAAATCCTTTGCTTATTTTTAAATTGGGTTACGTATCTTTTTATTGTTGTGTTAAAAGAGTTTTGGGTTTTTTGGTTTGTTTTTTCTGTACCATTTTATTATTTTTCTGCCCATTTTATATATATATATGATTTACATATATATGATTTACAGATATTTTCTCTTGTGGCTTCCCTTTGATATCATGTCTAAGGAAACATACAGCTTCATACCAGGTCACAAAGATTTACTCTCCTGTTTTTTTTTCCCTAAGAGTTTTGTAGTGTTCGCACTTATATTTATGTTTTTGATCTGTTTTAAATTAATTATTAAGTGTGGTATGAGGTGTGGGTCCATATTTACTCTTTTATATGGATACCCAATTGTCTCAGCATCATATGTTGAAAAGATTATCCTTTTCTTTACTGAATGGTTTTGGCATCCTTGTTAAAAATAAACTAACTACAATGTAAGAAGGTTTATTTCTGTATTGTAATTCTGTTCTACTGATAAATGTTTGTCTTTATGCCAGTACCATACTGTCTCACTTGCTGTTGCTTTGTAGTCATTTTTGAAATTAAGAAGTGTGATTTCTTCAACTCTTCTTACTGTTCAAAACTGTTCTGGCTATTCTGGGTCCCTTTTGCATTTCCAGATGAATGTTAGGCTCAACTTGTCAATTTCTGCAAAAAAGGCAGCTGAGATTTTGGTAAAATTCCACGGAATCTGTTGATCAATTTGGAGAATATTGCCCTATTAATACATTAAGTTCCTATTTCAGAAACACTGGATCTCTTTCTATTTATTTTCTTTAATTCCTTTAGTACTTTTGGATAATCAGGGTTCTTTTTGATTTTGAATGCAGAAGATAAATTTATATTTTGCCATGCCTTACCTAGCAGTCTTTTTGACACATGAACAAGTCATACTAATGATACAATCAGTGCTTTTATACTAGATATGTAGATTTTTCCTAGAATACATGATGAGACCAGAGGAAAAAGCCAGTATAGATATTCCTGAGCGCCTTATAGCTATCAGAGCCTATCATCTGCAGGGACTCTAGCTTCAGAAATATTTTTGTAAGTTCCTTTCTGAACCTACCTGTTCAGAGATCCCAAAGATCTGTGCAGTTAATGTTTCTTGAAATTTAAATGTTAGATTATGGGAGTGGAATGGAAAGCCTAATATAAATTTAGAAGTAACTTCTTTTTCAGGAAATTTTTAAGTGTTTATGTCACTATACTAAATCAGGTGATTAGTTTGGTACTTACCATAACCAAATTCTATATTTTTTTTTTCCATGTATTCAGGTTCTTTGTAGAAAATCATGGTAGAGGAGTTCATCTCAGAAGTGTAATTTTTTTCTCTTTTTAGTTTTTAAAGAAAAAGAACAAACAAAACACCTTTCATCATCTATATACCCCTTCCTTCCTTGCTCACAGGCTGCTACCTTTTGCACCTCTAGTAACCTCAGTTCAGTTTTCATTGTTAGAAATTTGATTTTTAACCCCAGTATCTTGTCCAAAAATCACTTTCCAGTTGGGTTTATATTAATACTTGACTATAAAGTGTCTTCAGTAAAACTGATTTTTAGGATATTTGTAGATTTCAGCTTAATAATTTTTTTAAAACAGCACTTTTTCTAATCTGAGGGCCAATCTGGAGATGGAAATGCTGAAACTTCTGTTACTTGGTAAAAGTAACCCATGATTATGCACAATATATTAAGTATTGATTTAAAGGAAATTTAATGGTAATGGTATACGCTTCCTTAATAGTAATGAAAAGGAACAAGGGAATCATAATTGAGTGGACCCAGGAAGAAACAAGATACTGACATTACGTGCACACATATACTTACATATGTATCAGATTGTATAAATCAAAGATAGAGGATATAAATTTAGAACCTGGCAGTAATTAAAATTACATTGGGAAAGAAATCTCGGTAGGGCCTCCCCGGTGGCGCAGCGGTTGAGTGCTGCGCTGTGGAGCTGTCGACAGCGGCGACGCGAGTTCGACGCCCGGCCGGGGAGAATCCCACATGGTGCGGCAGACCTCTCCTGCCTCGCCCGCTGCTCCCCTCAGCAGTGTATTTCTGATCTGCCTGTTCTGCTCCCCACTCTGTCTCTGGTGAGCCCTCTCGCCGCCCCACGCCTCTGGCCTGTACCCCAGCTTATATGTATAAATAAAATAAAAAATCTTAAAAAAAAAAAAAAGAAATCTCGGTAGACTGTCACTTTTGGCGTGGACTTGAGTAGTAAAAACTAAACTTTTATTCATCAGGGTAATTATTTTTTATATTTACAAAAGTAATAAGCTTTTGAAAAATTCAAGTAATATGGTAACCAGTCTCACAGAAAATGTCAATATTTTGGTGTATCCTGGTATTTTTTGTATGTAAATAGAAATCAGAAAGTCTACAGAGGCACATGGAAAATTACATAAAAATTGGATCACATTATTTGAAGACAGCTTCTTTCCTTGCTGTGTATTTTAGATGTTTTCAGTATACACTCAGATCCATTTCTTTCTTATGAATGACTGAAGAATTATTTCCTAGATGTACATTTGATTTATTCCCATTTTATCTCTTACTAAAGCAGTGTATTAACTGTCCATTTACATGAAGTTACAGTCTTAAGTGAAATTTCACGTAGAATAAATTCTTAGAATTGACTGTCAAGGGATGTATGTATTTAACATTTTAATGGAAAACATCAAATTGCCCTTTATAGAAGCTACAACAAGTTGTTTATTTTCTATTATGTTAAATAGTGTTAAGAGCTCATAGTCTGTTTAGTCAGATTAATCTAGGTCTCAGTTCTAACTTCATTCTAGATGATGGATTTGAGATAGATACTTCCATCTAAATGAGGGATTTGTGAGAGATTTTTCAGCCAGCTAACTTACTTGGAAAAAAAATAACTTTAATTTTGAAATAATTTCCAGAAATGCTGTAAGAATAATATAGATAATTATATATTTTACTCACATTCACCAGTTTTTAATATTTTATCACATTCATAAATTCTGTATGTGTATATGCTTTCCTCCTGAGAGTGGATTGCATACCTCATGCCTATCTGTATGTCTGTGTATTTTTTACTAAGAACAAGGATCTTTTATGACACATCAGCTTGCTAAGTTTTTTCAAATTGTAGCACACAAAGTGATACTATTTATATAATACTATGGGTTAAGTGATTTTTTTTTTGTATTTGTAATTTTTCTTATCTGTAAAACTGCTCTTGTACACATGAATGGTTGAAGATTATTTCTTCATGTGTAAATTTCTTCATGTGTAAAGGATACTACAATCCTAGCTGTAGTGTAAGCTCTTATTTTTTAGAGCTCATGTTTTTATATCTTCTTGTTTTCTTTTATTGTCAAATGGGTACCTTTATGTTAGACATAATAGTGTTTCTTGGTTATCTGTTTTCTATATGATTCCTGTTTAAGGTTTCAGGTTCAGTAATGACTTAAAATATCTGACATTTTATAACAATTTGTTCTTTGTTCCAATAGAAAACCAAACGGGAATTTGGATTATAGATTTAATAGCCAATTCACTTCTTTCTTTTTGTTTTTTCCAAACAGGGCTGATGGAGTTATGAGAACGATGAACACAGAAAAACTCCTAAAAACTGTACCAATTATTCAAAATCAAATGGATGCCCTCCTTGATTTCAACGTAAGCTGACAACACAGATCCTTTTATAATTTAAGATTTTAAAAGTTATTACTATTGGTCAGGTTTTATATTCTTAAGTTTTCATTGACTAATTTTTTCATATAAATAACCTATTTGACTAAGAATTTGCTATAAAAATTGTCCCAGATCAAATTCCTTTCTATTTTTATAATTCTGTTACATTTCTTTGGTGGTGCTTCTCCAGCTCTAGAATTAGATTTTATACAGCTAAACAAGGTCGTGAAAAGGTAAAGGGATTGATCTGAAAAACTGCTTTGTTTTGATAATGGATTTTAAATTTTAAAAATACACAACCATAACCTTGAGATAATTTCAGGTTTGGTTCTAGACCACATAGTAAAGCAGATAGCGCAATAAAATGAGTCGAAAAACTTTTTTTGTTTCCCAGAGCAATATAAAAGTTCTGTTTACATTAGTGTAGTCTAGTAAGTGTGAGATAGTATTATGTTAAGAAATAAAAAAGGACTTAATTATAATGGCAAATTCAAATGTACTTGTGAGGTCTGTTTTGTAGTTATTGCCCAAGGAATTGCCCAAAATTTCCTTGGAATTTTTTTTCAGTGACTGTTTATCTGAATCAGCTTTGTCATTGGTAATATGTTAGGTGTTAGCTTTTCCAAGTTTTTTCTCTTTGGGAGACTTTTGTCTGAAGACATTTTAAAGTTTGTTAGTGCAAGTTAGTGAATGGAACTATGAGAATTACATGCTAAATTTGGTAGCATTTAAGCATCTTGGGTAGGGACCATGCCTGCCTTTTCTATGCTCTCCTCATTGTCAGTAGTGTGTGGCACATGATTAGTATTCTGTAACCATATAGTAAATGGATTCTGTAAGTACTTCATAGACTAGGTTATTAAATTATGGCTGTTACCTTTTTTATATGGTCTGTGAGCCAAGAATGAGTTTTAAATTTTTAAATAGTTGGTTGCAAATAAAAAAAAGTTTGACAGGTCAAAATTGCATGAAACATTAAATTCAGTATTCACAACAGAATTAGAACACAGAGAAGCTCATTGCTTTTTATATTGTGTTTGGCTGCTTTTATGGTACAACAGAGTTTAGTAGTTGTGACAGAAGCTATGTGGCCTGCAGTCTAAACTACTAACATTGGCCTTTTAAATTAAAAGAGATTGCTGACCCCTACCATAGATGATAAAAGGAATTGATGTAACTACTAAGCTTTATTCTGTTTTTTTTTTAAAGATTTATTTATTTATGCAAACAAGCTGGGGTGTAGGCCAGAGGTGGTGGGGGGGGCAAAAAGATTCACCAGAGACAGAGTGGGGAGCAGAACAGGCAGATCAACCAAAATGCACTGCTGAGGGGAGCAGTTGGTGAAGCAGGAGAGGTCTGCTGCGTCATGTGGGAATCTCCCTGGCCGGGTGTCGAGTTCATGCCAAAATGGCTGCTGACAGCTCCACAGCGCTGCACTTAACCTGCTGTGCTACCAGGGAGGCAACAGTGTTCAACAGTGAAAATTTCCTTAACATCTTGTGGATGCCTTTATACAATTATGTACTCTTTCAGTGTCTGTCTATGTTACACTTCATTTACAGTTTACCTGATTCTCCAATTGATAGATATTTAGACTTTTTCTAGTTTATTACTAGGCTTATTAATCCAGTAAATGGAGAAAACAGAAGTGGCAGGGCCTCCCTGGTGGCACAACGGTTTAGCGCTGCGCTGTGGAGCTGTCGGCAGCGGTGACGAGAGTTGGACGCCCGGCCGGGGAGATACCCACATGACGTGGCAGACCTCTCCTGCCTCGCCCACTGCTCGCCTCAGCAGTGTGTTTCCGTTGATCTGCCTATTCTGCTCCCCACTCTGTCTCTGGTGAACCCTCTTGCTGCCCCACGCGTCTGGCCTGTACCCCAGCTTGTATGCATAAATAAATAAATCTTAAAAAAAAGAAACAAGTGGGGGAGACACTAAGTACTCTGTGTGTGTCTATTAGATAATGTCTATATCTATATTAGATCTACACAATTATAAGCCATAAGGCTATCTCTATATGGTTAATGCTTAGGAAAACAATTGGGTGCCTCAAAGGACACAAACATTTAAATATTTAGTAAATATTGGTGACTTACATTCCAGAACGATTGAGCCAGTCACTTGTCAACAGGTACCTGCTTTTCTTCATCATTATCAAGACTGAATAATGCCTTGATTTTGATTCTTTACAATCTGGTTCTTTAAAAAAAGACCTAATCTGATTATGTTTTAATTTACCTGTTAAATGAAATTGAACCTCTTTTCACATGTTTTTAACTATATGTATATTTATTTTGTGAACTGTCTTGTTGTTTGTATTATTTGTATTCTCTCAATGTAATGGAAAATCGCCTTGTTAGATATTCTGCAGATATATACCAGTTTGTTGCTTACTGTTGACCTCTGTGCTTATGTTTTTCAATACCTAACAACAGGCTAATATTCGTGTGTTAGATACTCATATTACCTACAAAAGAACTTAGAGTTAATTTGATTTATCTTTTTGATTCATTCCTTGAGAGAAAACTAAAGATATTTCTAGTATTCTTGATAGACAGATACTATTCATTTTACAGCATAATTTAATAGCAACATTATTGTGATTATTTCTGTGTTAGATACTACTGCACTCTAGGCTATTTTCAGTGTGTCACTTAATTTTCTCAGTAACCATATGAAGTAGAAATATAGTCATCACTATTTTGAAGGTGAGTTTGTTTGTAATACAGTCAGTCAGTCCCTGCGTTTCAGTAGTTCAACTTAATTTTTTTGGCTTTATAGCAGTGTGAAAGGGATATGCTTTCAGTAATATTGTAGATTAAATTTTGATTTTTTGATCTCTTCCTGACCTCGCAATAAGTGGTATCATTCTTTTGTGATGCTGGCTTGGCAGTAACTCCTAGCTCCCTATCAGCCCCTTACCCCATCAGGAGGGTAAACAACCCATACTTTTAGGTGTTTTTTGTTCCACTGCTTTTGAATATTTTGTTTTGTTGTTTTCATATCCTTTCAAGTCTCCAAAATTCCCATGTGTATCTGAGATAATTCAGCACTTTATTATAAAATGGACTTTAGGATAAATTATTTTTCTCACTGTGGCTATTATAAGTGTTTTTAGCAAATTTAAGGTCGGTCAGACTAGGTTAGATGTTAAGTAGGTTAGGTGTATTAAATGCATTTGACTTAATGATGTTTTCAACTTAAAGTGGGTTTATCCAGATGTAACCCCATTGTAAGCTGAGGAAGATTTGTACTGGGAAAAAGAAAAACCAGTATTTCATCTATTTAGTTAAGTTCAGTGCCTTGCTGATTGTAATAAACATTTAATAAATACTTTTTAGTTTAGACATGTTGAGTGAATCCTTCATGATTCAAAGTGAATATCTACCTAGGAATTGGCTTTATTTTGCAATTAGAGAGAGGTATTTGAAGTTGAAATGAACTTAAAATTAATTTCAATTGGCCTAGGAATATCAAGAGTTAAAGTAGATACATTTGTTCTAATTTCTTATTTGTGAACTAAATTGAATGTTGTAGGATATTTGTTTGCTTTTGACTTTATTGTGAATCTGAACTCTGGTTTTTGTACTGATTGATTGTAACTGATGCAGAAAGTGTCTTTTTCCCTCATACATCCAAATATTTGAATTCACTGCATTTTAATTTGATGGAAGTAATTGTTACTTGAAACATAAGATTAGCTAATCTTTTCTTTCAATTTTTTCCCAGGTTAATAGCAACGAACTTACAAATGGGGTAATAAATGCTGCCTTCATGCTCCTGTTCAAAGATGCTATTAGACTGTTTGCAGCATACAATGAAGGAATTATTAACCTCTTGGGTAAATATTGGTTCAGTTTAATCTTTTTATTTCTTACCTTTTGTCTTGTAGATAATTGACTTTTTACTTAAAATTGCTTGAAAATTGAGTGAGATATATTCATTGATTATAATTTGAGTAAAGAATTTTTATCTGATTATATGTATAGATAGAATGAACTGTATATTTTCAAGATACAACTGCTTTTTTCTATCCGATTTATTATCTTTCGAAATATAAAAATCCCTTAATAATTAAGTTGTAATTTCTCTGTCCCAGAAAAACCTTATTTTCTTACAGCTTACTCTAAATAAACTTTAAGTATAAATTGATGTTTTCTTCTATGCTTCATTTTTATATTGGTAATTGTTTTAAGGGCAGTAAGAATTTTTAAGCATGCTAAAAAGCATCTTGAGGCATTTTGGAATGCGTGTTACTCTATTGTGTATTCATTATACATATGGAATATAATTAATTTTACCTAGATGCTAATTTTTTTTCCAGTGGGATTTGGATGATGTAGACAGGTAGCTTTCTGCAAAGGGCACTGGAGTGTCAAGTATCAGATATGTTTACTCCAGTGTTTTTGTTCTCTCTTACTCACTTTTTAAAATTTGTTTTAAGAATTTATATAAGTTTGATATATTTGTAGGATGGATTAACACTTTTTGGTCCTCTCACATATTAATACGTGTTCATCTAGTCTCCGGTTTTTCACGCCACGGTGGATTTATTTGGAACTATTAGGAGGTATTTCTTTGATTGTACTCAGTCTAGAAGCTCAGTCTAGAAGCTTTACACGCTGTTTTGGTGAAAGTGTAAGGTGTTTTATGAGAGATACTACAGTCTTTTTAATATCCAGTAGTTCAGGAGTTGTATGTGTTTTATTGAATGCTTATATCATTCATGCGGTGGCACAGAAAATGGCCGGCCCCAAGTGCTGGTAAATTTAAAGGGTGCCGGCACACAAAGTGTTAACAACCCATTCAGAGATACTTTTATCAATCCATGGAGATAGGGAAATTGGGGCCTATCTTTTTTTACAAGCGAAGAATGAAGGGATTTCCTTTCTGCAGAGCTTTGGGAAGGCATAATCTTCCACTCTATGATTCGTATCAAGTAGGCTCCTTACTGCTGTGTTTATATAAGTGAGCGTTTCAAGTGACATTTGGCTATGATAAGAGGCAACATTTTTATTACTGTGTCAAGAATATTTGGAAATAGAAATTACTGCTGTTTAAAATGTATTAAAAGGTTTACAATATGTATTTTACTTTGTATTACAAAAGTGCAATATGTATTGTTAGCAATTATATGTTTACATAATTGTGAGGGAAAAATATAAGAGTAAGATCAACTGGTTTTTCTATTTTTAGTATGATATAATTTGCTTTAAATATCTAAGCTAATTTGACCCTGATATTATTTCTGGAAGGTCAGTGTTCTTTGAAAAGACCATATGATCTCTCTGGAATTATAATCTTTTTCCTTCTTGGGTGTTATATTTTAGTGTGAATAAAAATATTTTTGCATCTACTTTTGATAGAAAAATATTTTGATATGAAAAAGAACCAGTGCAAAGAAGGTCTTGACATCTATAAGAAGTTCCTGACTAGGATGACAAGAATCTCAGAGTTTCTCAAAGTTGCAGAGGTAAACTATCTTTAAGTGACTGTATTTCTTAATTTGCTTTTTTGTCCTTAGGTTTGGATTTTAATGAAATCTGTGATTTTCTCAATGAAAGAAATGTCTTAAATATAGTAAGGCATAAATTCAATCATATCCTTACATTGAATTCTACCTTGTGGATTGAATATGATGTAGCATTGAATAAAATATCTCCTGGATATTTAATTCAACATTAAATATTGAAGGATTATCTATTTTTCAATTGTTTAATTCACTTTAAAAGTAAGTAGGTGGCACACATTGGTGGCAGTGATTTTTATATTTGAAATTAGCCATATTTTAGAAAATTTATTTTGTTAAATGGGATCATGAATATTCAATGTGAGTGCAAGTCTCATTTTTCCAGTGAGACTTGCAGCTGACTCATGATTTAAAGTATTTTTATTCCCCCATAGAAATCAATTTAGTTAGTATATTTATTGCTTATCATTGGTTATAAAAACCATGAAATAAAAGCTATAGGGTACTCTAAATTTACAAGTTTGTTCAAAAAATAATTTTCTGAAATATGGTTATAGAAGCAGTTCTAATGCTTGCTGAGGTTATCTTGAACAGAGGGTGTTTTAAGAGTGTTTTTGTTTTTTCCCTTTGTCTACACATCATCTTACTAGGATAATTCTGGAAGATGTCTAACTTGTAACTCAGCAATTGCATCAACTGCATCAGATTGTAGTAAATCTGGAACTAGCAACTTGGTGATTTTAGACTTTATTACCACTATGATATTCTGTGAAAGATGGAATAGGATAGAATAGAATGATGACTTCAAAGAAAGTAGCTTTGTGCTATTAATTAGCTATTTCATGAAGTTTACTGACAGTAAATTTACCTTTGATTTGAAGTGTCTTTCAAGGAGAAGTCAATGGTTTTCTCCATTTGGGAGGGTCAGTCACATACTGCAAGCAAAAGAAGTTAGAATTTATTCTATGGTACCAGTAAATCCTTTAAATTAACTTTTAATTTGTTGACTTTTGCCATTGTATTTGATAGCTATAATTACTGATTTAAGTTTTAAACCCTATTTACCTCCATATCTTCTAGTCTTACTTCAAAGAGGTAATATGCTTATATATCCTGAGAAATTGAATCCCTGTTCTAAAATACTATTTCATGAGCCTGTCTTGCAATTTCATTATGAAACTTTAGTTTTTGGAGTAAAGGCACAAGTAAATTTTTCAAATATGTTTGAATAGGACAAATGTATCAGTTGATTATTAACTGTTAAGATCTTAATATGAATAAGCTTGTCAAGTTTTCTGCTGATACTGGGACTGGCCCTTAGAAGTTGTGAAAAAGAAGAGTGATTAGAAAATGAAGCATAGCCACTGGGAGGGAAAACAGTTTTTTAATTTGGGTGGTAGAATTAAGTAGCAACAGTTTTGGATCTTTTTCCTGGAAATTGACTAGTCCCTAAACAATAATGATGAAAGTATATCAGTATTACTTTGTGGAGACAGTTATATCCTGGTTAGATATCACTTGACTTTTGTAACAGAACCTGGCTTACTTCAGGAAACATAAATTTTAAAAGTATTATCTGTGGTGATTGCCAAGGAAAACTTATTTTATGGAAAAAGACATTCATTATCATGAAGTTCATTCCTTAACTTCTTTTTATGCCCAAGGGAACTTGTTCATGGTCACCCTTTCTCATTCTTACCATAGTAATTTTATCATTTGACACTGAAGTGATGGATTCTTCAGATTGTGGTGATAGCTTATATAAGTTCTCAAAAGTTGTGGAAAATTGGTAATTTAATAGTCTTAGAGAATTTCCAAATTTCCAACACCACCTCTCCTCTTAACATTTTTAGAGCCATCAAAGAACGTTTAAGACCTTGAAAATGTTTTGAACTGCATCTTTGGAGATTAAATAAATATTCCTTTGACTTTTAAACTTTAGAGAAGTTTCTCTAAAATATTGTTCATAGCATCAGTCATAAATATTTTCTAAATTTTATTTATAAAGCTCTTTAATTTATCTATTAAATGTAATGCTCCTTCTTACAGCAAGTTGGAATTGACAGAGGCGATATACCAGATCTTTCACAGGTAAGTATATTTTTGTACTATCAGTTCACACTGCTCTGTATTTCTAGGTGGGGAGATTACAAGATAAGTAATAAGCAGTTTCTGCTGTTAAGGAAATCTGTGTAATTTTTCTTGACAGATTTGACCATTTTTACTGACAGTTGTTTTAACATTAAGACCATAGACTGATCTACTCAGTTCTTATATTTGTGAAGCTAGGTATTACTAGACCTTTCCTTTAGTTTAATATCTTTTATATCTCTTTCCCATCATCTTTGTCTAAAATAGGAAAAAAATTTTAAGAACTGCCCTGACAGAAGATACTTTATAAACGAATTTTTCACTTATAATATTGATACATAGAGTTATTTATGCAGGATTTATTTTTTCTGCTTTATTAAACCTTTTACTTTGACTCTCTGGCTCAGGTAGGAGTTTTAAATAAGTATAAGCCTCAAGCTATGATAATGAATTAAGAGAGCAGTTTTTTTTTTTAAATCTAAGTTTAAGTCCTGCCTGTACCACTAACTAGTACTGCAATTTGGAGAAGTAACTCTCTGTACTTTAGTTTGATTGTTTCTAAAATGGAGATATATCTATCTTAAGTAGCTGGGAAGGGGTTAAATGAGTTAGTACCTAAAAAGCTCTTAGAACATTAAGCTCTCAATGTTATCTACTTTCATTGTTTTGTTTTTTTTAATCATCTTCAAAAAAAATTCCAGGAAAGAAACTTTATAGTTCTTCCTAGCTTTTCCTGTAGTTGCCTGTGTGTGTTTTTTTAACTGAGTATTCAACATGAAAGTACCTGGCATATCCTTGTATACTGTCCTTGCCGCAATCTCCTCTAAAATAGTTGACATCATTTTTATCTAAATTGTTTTGGAATGTCTTTTACTTTCTTGTTAATGGTTCTTACTGTGTTTTTCTGTATTCACTTTTTCTGATTCATCCCTTTGATCTTCAAATTAAGAGTATGCAGTAGATCTAGTTGTTACATGTAAATAAAATGCTCTTGCATCTGTTCACGAGATTGACTTCATTGCGTACATTTCATGGTAACTGGGTATGGTGGGCCAACCTCTGACGCTCCCTCACTTAACTGATGATCTTTGATCCAGAAGTTTTTCAAAGGTAGCTGCCAACTTTATAGCTAGGGAAAGATTTTGTTTATGCACAAATATGAAATATTAAGGCTATTCTTTTTTGTAAGTTGCTCTTTTTAAGGTTTGTGAAACATATTTTCTTCACTGTTTTTAGTGTGGGTTTGAATAGCCAAATATGTATGTAAGCCACAGCTTAAATCCTTCAAGAAAATTTAATGAACTACAGTTTAACACATTGTTTGCGGGTAGTTTGCTACTACCAGTCAGTGTAAAACGTATGAATACGTTTCCCGCATACACTTTAAAATATTTTTTGTAAGCAAAACATTATTCCCATATTACTATTCCTATAAGAAAGGATCACCACTTTCTTTAAGCCACATAGCTGGTGTGTAATAACACATTGTTTGCAGGTAGTTTGCTACTACCAGTCAACGTAAAACGTATAAATACGTTTCCCGCATACAATGTGTTAAATAACCACAGTTTCAGTGCAGGATTCTGTGGCATTGTGGATAATATCTAGGCTTTTAGCTCAGGCATATCTTAGATACCCTATGTTGATTCCTGTCACATTTCAGATATGTCATCTTGGAAAATTTACTAATTTTCACTCTCAGGTTTATTTGTAAAATGGATATTCTAGTAATATCTTCCTTATAGATTCAGTGATTACATACCAGGATTCTTAACACAGGGCCCCTTGTGTTAGAAGAGCTTTTTATTTATTTTTTTTTTTTAAGATTTATTTATTTATTCATACAGCTGGGGTACAGGCCAGAGGTGTGGAGTGGTGAGAGGCTTCACCAGGGACAGCTTGGGGAGCAGAACAGGCAGATCAGAAATACACTGCTGAGGGGAGCAGTGGGCAAGGCAGGAGAGGTCTGCCACACGATGTGGGATTCTCCCCGGCTGGGCGCCAAACTTGCATCGCTGCTGCCGGCTGCTCTACAGCGCAGCGCTCAACCGCTGAACCGCTGCACCACCAGGGAGCCCCTGTGTTAGAAGAGCTTTTTAAATGTCAGCTGCTATCATCACTACTGATAGCTTTTGTTACAGTGCTTTGCCTGCTGATTTAGCAAACATTTTGTTGGGGCCTGGGGAGGTGCATCTGTGGTCATTTCAATATAGAAGTTGATGTTGCATCTAATTTTTTTGGTTTTAGTTTATTTTCTACTGAATCTTTCTTGTGCTGAAGTCATGGTGTGTGCAGAGATAATCCAGGATGAAGAAGATAGTTCATTTTAATTGGTAGAGAAATTAGCTAGTATTGCCTCTTCTAGCTGTTTTTAGATCCCTGTAATCCACTAATTTATATTTCACATCCTAAAGAATATTTGGGGTAAGTAAATGCTACTGATGCATTTGCTTCATCCAAAGATAGTGAAAAGTTTCTTTTCAGCTCACTGAAAAGGTTTTCTTTTGAAGGTAATTAGCTCTGCATGTAAGTTGAGAACTAGCCTTAGCTTTTAGAAGCAAGTTTTTCCTTTTTTGAAAAATTGATGTGAATATTCGTTTCAGTGAGGTTTGATAACTGTAAGCTTTGTACAATCAACATTCATCCAAAATACAAATCAGTTCAGTCCCCTCAATCTTTGTGCCCCGTTCTAGTCTTTCTCTTCTCTTCTGCATACAAATGACTGTTTTAATTTCTAATAACATAATTTTATAGATCTTGAGTTTAATATAAATGGAATCTTACAGGTATTTATCTTTGTGTCTGGCTTCTTTTACTCATCATAGTGTTTTGCAGTCTTGCCACATTGTTGGCAATTCTTTATTGTTCCAGTGTGTGAATTTACCAGTTTTCTTTATCCATTTTCAAAATGATGTACTTTTGGATTGTTTGTAATTTTTTACTATTGTCAAGAAAGCTACTTAGAACATTACTGAATAATATTTAGCTTGGGGGATTTGTTTCGGTCTTTTCAGTCTCTTGACAGGATTGGAATTGGGTAATTGAGGCATGGAATTGGGTAATTGAGGCATATGTATAGTTAATTTTATGAAAAACATTCTGATCCTTTTTCAAGTAGATGTATTCCCTCAGCATTGTATGGGAATTCAGTTGTTCCATCAGATACTAGCTCTTAACTTCAGCCATTCTAGTGGTAAGAAGTTGTATATTGCTATTTAAATTTGTGCTTCTTTAGTGCTAGTCTTAAGTTTCATTTATCAATAACTATTCAAAAACAATGCTGATATTTATAAGTACTGATACATGCTGTACAGTAACTGTCAACTTTTAGGGTATAATTCTATTTAAAAATAAAAATGAGTCAAGCAAATATATTTTTAGGATCCTTTTAATGTTTTGTTTTTACATAGTCTCAGTGTTTACATTTTTGATAGTTTATATTTTATAACCTACTTTCTTGAAGTAACATAAGTTTCAGGCGTGTTTCATTGAGAACTTGAGAATATACTACATTAAGTTCACATTTCTCAGTATCTCTTACTATGTGATACTTATGTAGTAAAAAATCATATTGTCTTAAGTAACACCTTGTTAATTAGTTCATGAGGACTCCACCTATTTTTTTTTTTTTTTGCTACTCATGTTACATAATAATGGATTTGTTTTTGACTAATGGCCTGATTATCTTGAAAGTCTTAATATTTACAATTTCAGGCCCCCAGCAGTCTTCTTGATGCTTTGGAACAACATTTGGCTTCCTTAGAAGGGAAGAAAATCAAAGATTCTACAGCTGCAAGCAGGTACCATATTCTTTGTTGGGCAAAGACCATGAGCTATGTTTCTGAGAGGATAAATCTGGCTCAAAGTTCTAAGTCATTTCACTTCTTTATCTTGACTTAATCACTTATAAAATAGGTTTAGTAATAATAGCAATGTCATAGAATTGCTGTCAAGTATTAAAATGTCTTAATGCATGTGAATTTTTGGAATAGCTCCTAATCTTCAGTAAATGTCACTGGAATTGTTCACAGTGTCAATGTTTTTCTTAAACATGATAATGCATTATTGATTCATAAGGAGTTTTGTAGTTACAAGTACAAATTTGATTAAAATTCATAATAACTCTGAAGTATGTAGTAGTAATTCTGGCACTCAAGCCTAGGATCAGATTTCATCATTTTTCACTAATGCTAGTTCATGATTATTGATTGTTGGACATATTAGATATTGAGAAGTCTACTAGACATTGAGCTGATTTCTATGACAACAATCAGACTAGCAAATTGAAAATAAATACCCATCATCTCTTATCAGTCTTGTGATTTTGTTTTAAGTAGTGACTTGAATAATTTTCATGTTTTCTTATGATGATTTCCTTCTTATAGTATGAAAATATATATATATATATGAATCTTCCTGCATTTTAGAGTTTTTAGTTGTTATTTTAGAACTTATTTTATCAATAAGATTAAATTTGGAAAAGAAATACTTTTTAATTCCAATTTTGTTCTTTGAATGTTCTAGTAGGTTTTTAGAAGTATAAGCAAAAATTACAATGCCCAGTAGTTATTTGAGGAAGTAGTAAAAAATATAGCTAAGTAATTCAGACATGCCAGTTTGCCTCAGATATTTTTTAGCATAAAATTTCTTGCATTTCTTTTTTTTAAAAAGCTTTTTACTTATAAGATTGATTTATTTATTTATGCATACAAGATGGGGGTGTAGGCTAGAGGTGTGGGGGTGGTGGTGAGAGGATTCACTAGAGACAGAGTGGGGAGCAGAACAGGCAGATCAACTGAAGCACACTGCTGAGGGGAGCAGTGGGCAAGGCAGGAGAGGTCTGCTACGCCATGTGGGCATCTCCTTGGCCGGGTATCAGACTCATGCTGCAATGGCTCTGGATAGCTTCTTAGTGCTGCACTTAACCTGTTGCGCCACCAGGGAGGCCCCATTTCTTATATTTCTTTCACAATTTCCTCAGACTTCTAAGTTACATTGACTCATTTATGAACTTGAATTTACATAAAATTTAAATAGTGGTTTTGTCATTTATGTGCTTAGAGCAGAAATTAATGACGTTTAAAGTGTATGATAAAAGGAAAATGAATAAAAGTCATTGAGGAATAGTTTTTCAGCTTAATTTTATTTACCACTTGTGCTTATTTTGCCTAGAATGAACATTTGGATATTTATTGTTGAGGTTTATAGTATGGGTAAGGTTTTTATGTAATGGGAAGGAAGTGACTTGCTGTGAATCTGCCAGTGAGAGATGACACATTGTTATGTTTGATATGTTTGGAAAGGAAATTCTAGTTTGGCAAAAGGTGGCAGAAAGAAAGGAAGCGTCAGATGGACTGGTGACAAGAATGAAACAGATCTTCCTTTGAGGGAACCTGTGGTAGCACTGGCAAAGCCCATCCTGTAAATTAGCAGATTCATTTCCTGTGAGAAGCATTGTTTCTGTTTCTTGGGGCCTGGAAGAGGCAGTGTCCATCTCTTCCCTTTATTATGACCCCTTTCCAAAATCTTAACACTTTTTCAAAAATAAGGTATTGTGTGTGTAAATCAGCTAATTGCCTAAATCATCTAGGTCATGAGTGAAAATTTCATCTGAAATACTAGTTTTGACTCTCTAAGTTAAAGTCATAATTATAGTCCTATCCATGACAAGGTTGACAGACAATTTCATAACTGGGTTGTAATATAAAGTGTTTCTCAAAGAGCCAAATTATATCTGTTGAATTATTCTAGGGCTACAACACTCTCCAATGCAGTTTCTTCCCTGGCAAGCACTGGCTTGTCTCTAACCAAAGTGGATGAAAGGGAAAAGCAGGCAGCATTAGAGGAAGAACAGGCTCGTTTAAAAGCTTTAAAGGTATGTGTGTACATTCCCATTACTTGGAAAAATAAGTGCAGGTGTTCATAAAGTAAATGGGACCCCTATATAGACTGTATTTAATATATTGTTATTCATATGAATTGAATCTCAGTATTCCTAATATTTATCCTATTTTTGAATACTGATAAAACAAAATACCTTTCTACTGCCAAAACAAAACTGGAAAATACTTTTTTCAGAGGCCATACAAACTGGTTTCTAGATATCTTATGGTCATTCCGTCTCTCAACAGGAGCAGCGCCTAAAAGAACTTGCAAAGAAACCTCATACCTCTTTAACAACTGCAGCCTCTCCTGTATCCACCTCAGCAGGAGGTATAATGACTGCACCAGCCATTGATATGTTTTCTACACCTAGTTCTTCTAACAGGTAGGTGGAAAGGTTAATGATTACCTTTGAATATGTCGGTTTATAAACTCCATTTCAGATTTAGGTTAATCTGTAATTTGTTAATCATAAACTTACACAAAGAAGTTAAGTGATGTAGTGGTATAATAACTAAATATAAAGTGATAGGTTTATATTTTGCATATGTAGGAAATGGAAGATGATTAAATCACAGATTTATACTAATTGGAATGTTATTTTTGGGCAAATGTTTCATTGTATAAAAAAATTATAATTAAATATTTTTGAAGTATCTAATGGTTCAAATCCCTTTTAACTTGGTGTGTATGTGTGTTTGTATACATAGTATATATTTAAATATATTCTTTCATGGGGTGTTAAATGTTTTTAATGTCTGTTCTTTGGTGTTAGAGCAGTAATCTGCAAAACAGTTAATAGTTAGATTGCCAGATTTCTGTGGTATTGAAGCCTACTGAACCAACTCCAGTAATCTTGTTGCCTAATTTAAACTTCTTAACAATGGAAATTTAATATTGCCAGGCAGATTAGAATAATGGGCTTTTTCTAATCTATCCTATCTTTTATTTATGGTATTTCAAAGAAGAAGTTTGAGAGTCAGATGTGGTTCGAATCTTGACTGTTCAATTTTCTTGTTTTTTGAACCTCAGTTTCCAAAGGAGAAAAGAAAATATATGGTATGGGTTCGTGGTTCTGAATCTTTAGCAAGTATTAGAATCACCTGGAGGACTTAATAGACCACAGATTTCTGAACATTACCCCTAGTTTCTGAACCAGTATTTATGGGGGTAAGGGCCAATAACTTTTTCTAACAGACTCTACTGGCTGACATGTTTAAGATAATTAGCACAGTGTTTAGCACCTGATAAATACTCCATGGAGAAATGATCATTTCTTTGATTTTGTTGTAATTACTATTTGTTATACCTCATCTTTAAAAGTCATGCTTTCCAGTATGACTCTTGTCATAGCTCAGTGTAACTTAGTTGCTGCCTGTTCTTTAAAGTCTTTTTTTTTTCTTTTAACTTTTTTTTTTTTTTTAAGATTTATTTGTGCAAACAAGAGCTGGGCTGTAGGCCAGAGGTGGGGGCTGGGGGGGGGGTGAGAGGATTCCCCAGAGACAAAGTGGGGAGCAGAACAGGCAGATTGACTGAAAATACACTCCTGAGGGCATCAGCGGGTGAGACAAGAGAGGTCTGCTGCGCCATGTGGGTTAGCTCCTTGGTCGTGGATTGAACTTGTGCTGCAGTGGCTGCCCATAGCTTCATAGTGCTGAGACTTAACTCCTCATGCCATCAGAGAGGCCCCTTTTCTTTGAGCTTAATTATTTTTGCTTTGTTTTTTTTTTTTTTGCGTGGTGTCTTCCTTAACCCCCATAAAATCACATGAAACTGCTAAATTTCAAATTCTTCACTTAGTGATATTTGAAAGAAGTCTGTCTTAGGGAAGCTAGATAGAAGGGAAAGAATAGTGAATGTTTGAGCATAGAACAATTGATAAGATAAATGATTGACCTTTTCACTTATACATATTCGTAGTAATAAAGCGCAAATAGTATATTCTTTTACAGAATGCTTATTGTATATTTTTGTTACCCCAAGCACTACATTCATTCGTATTTTCATTTATCTGTAAAACTTTTTTTGACATCTAAACCATGTGTCTTTGAAACTTGTTTTTGACTAAATGAAAGTTAAAAATTATGCTGTACATAATGCCTCAAGTTACAACAACTCTGGGATCTTTTTATAAGTTTGTATTCTTTATCCCATAAAAAGTCTTGTGTAAGAAATGTGTCCTATAAATAATGTTACATGACTGGAGTTACATAATTGAGTGCGCTTTATTATAAATTTATATCATATCTCTCTTTTTAATTTTGTCCCATTATTTGTTGGTGTGTTTTGGATAATAAGCAGTAAATGGGAGGTTAATAGGTATTTGTAGGG
Source organism: Scalopus aquaticus (assembly GCA_004024925.1). NCBI lineage: Eukaryota > Metazoa > Chordata > Mammalia > Eulipotyphla > Talpidae > Scalopus > Scalopus aquaticus. Next base: position 78,766 of record PVIJ01003521.1, read on the forward strand.
ATATTGATACTGCAATGTAATTGTTATTATTTGTAGATTAAAAGTAAGAAGACAAATTTCCTTTAAAAAATTAAACTTGCCATGATGTTTCGTGTTTCATAATCACATTTAGGATATTTCCATAAGGGTGTCAGTATTTTGACTGAATCCTTTGTAAACTGAAGTTAGGGTCCTTGAATATTTTTCCAGGCCTCTTTAGAAAATACACTGTTGTATGAGGGGTATGCAGTTGTTACCTTGCTGAAATTGTTCTTCCTTTGAGGTTTACATTTTTGGCACTTTTTCTCACTGGTGTTTGTAATGTTTTTATGCACTGAAGCAGGGGAGGGGAGTGGCTAGTAGCACAGTTTGCCTACTAAATAAAATACCTTTTCAAAATATCTTCCTAGCACATCAAAGCTACCAAATGATCTGCTTGATTTGCAACAGCCAAGTTTTCACCCATCTGTACATCCTATGTCAAGTGTTTCTCAGGTAGCAAGTACATGGGGAGGTAAGCATTAATGAATTCTACTTTTGGTGTTGTATTGGCATCTCTTTTCTTTCTATGATGTTTGACTTATTCGTGTAGTTCGGTCACATTTGATACATGAGAACTTGAAAAAAAGGCAGTGAAAGTCATTTTTCCCCTTGATATTTTCAATTGTTTATAAACTTAATTTTGAAATTTGTGTTTCTGGTATAAAATGAGGTTTAATGAAGATAAAGAATCAAATGTTTATGTGCGAAATTATACTTTCAGTGTTGAATTACCATTTTGTCATCAGAAAATACATGAGTTGTTTACTTGTGGTATGGGGAAAAAAAGTTTATTTGTGGGGAAAAAAATTCATATAAACATATGACAAATTTCTAATAAGACTCAAATGGTTTTATTAGACAATGAACTATAATGTTCAAAATGACAGACTTTATACTACTTATATTTGAAGTATTGATTTAATTCAGACCTATAAGATTTTAGTATTCAGAAAGATTTTCCTTAGTACCAACAGGAATGTTTGCTACATTCAGTAGTTCTTTGATCTTTGTTATGAATATGAGGTGGCACTTGGAAGGAATGAGCCTAGTCCATTTCAGTTTTCAAGCAGTTTCACTTAATCATTTAATATACTTTCAGTTCATTTCCTTTGGTTAATTTTGGTGTTTTCTGTTTGTATATAAGCATGATCCAAAAAGCACTGGAATTATTGCATGGAAAGGAGATAATCCTGTATATTTTTATTGGCGCACATGTAAAAGCTGAATTGATCAGCTTAACTCTCATAGCAGAATGATATATTGTACTAGTGAGTTTTTATAGTACATTAATTAGACTTTTTTCATTTGTATTTTAATGATTTAGGAACTTCATTATTTTTTATAGTTATTTCTTAAGGCTCTGTTTTGTGTACTAAAGTGCAATCTCTGTGAAGTCAGGGGTTATTCAGTATTTTGTTTAGTGCTGTGTTCTTGATGTCTAGAATACTTACTGAAATATAATGCTTTATAATATTTGCAAATATATTTTGTAAATGTTGAAAGAGTAGACATTTTAATTTTTTTGGACAGATTATTTCTGGTTCAAGAGAGGAGAAAGAATAAGAATAGTGAAACATGGAAACTAGACTTTAGTCTACTTTTGTGAGTTATAACTTGATTTTAAAAACTAGTTGATTTTCATGGCTAGTTTAATTTAGCAAAATCTTAAAATCTGGGAGTAAATTCTAAAAATAAAAGCTAGTTTTTACAGTCAATAATTTTTAAAAATATTTTATTAGAATTATTTTTCTGAATGAACTGTAGTGAGCAGATTAAGGTTAAGGAAGGAGTTTCTTCAGATCCCAATGATATAAATCCTGATTAAAATTTTTTCCTTATTGTGAATTGCCTTAGAAGAGGTTGCTAGAATTCCATGCTTATTTTTTCCTTATTGTGAATTGCCTTAGAAGAGGTTGCTAGAATTAAGGTGACTATTAAGCAGTTTTAACTTGCATCTCTTTTTAGCAGGTCTAATGAGAATTAATGTAACATTTCAAAGAAACTGAACTGTGAAATTGTTTGAGCACCTTGTTCAATTAATTCTAATAGTGACAAAGTTTCTGCTTGAAATTGTTGAGCTTGTATATGAAAGCAGATAGACTACTACTATGAGAATAATTTTAAGTACTTTCAGCATTTAAGAATTGTCCTATGTCCTGTTAAAAGAAAGTATGCTATGGCAGTCTAAGTTTGAATACAATATGTAGCAATACATTTAATCAAGTTTTATTTTTCTGTTTTAGGTTATTTTGCTTTATGTACTATTTCAATCGAAATTTCCCTTATTTTTAACATTATTACTGATACTATTAAAAGTGTTAAATATACAAATCAAGTACAGTGGACGCAGAGGCGATAGCAATTCATTATTTTTTTTTTCACTAGTCTGTAAATGGTAAGGACGATGATCTTTACCATGAAAATCTCAATTTAAGAAGAATTAAATCTTGTTTTGAGTTTTTATATAAAGATATTGGGTATTCCAGTTTGGTGATAATTTCAGAGTTTTGACTTCTTCATCACTGATAGCCGAGGAGTGTTTAAGCCAAGAATTTTCAGTACTTCCTAATTCATAGTCATTCACCTCCATGTCTTTCAGAATAAGATTTTTTTTTTTATTTTTAAGGTTAGGCTAAGATAAATCAATAAAACTTATGTAGCAAAAGCTTTGATTATAAGTCAGTTCTTAAAGATTTTTTTAAATTAACCATTTACCTGAATATTAAAATATATAACATTTTACATCATACTGCTTTCATAGCATGTGACAAAGATGTGTTTTTTGTTATTCTAAAACCTTGTTTTCTGCGTCTCTTGCCTTCATTTTTTAAAAAATGATATTTAATTTAGTTGTTATATAAGATGGATTTATATAAGAAATGAAGTGTCAGTAAGCACCTCAGAAATGATGAGTATTCCCCAATTATAGATTAGTCAGATAGACTTAGGGGAAGTAAGCCTTGCATGTTTATGTGAAAGGCATTTAAGATTCCACCTAAAAATGAACATGAATGAGAAAAGGAGAACACAAGCTCTCCTGTTCCTCTCATTGCATTTTTGATGAGTCTTTGATTTTTCAAGAAATAGTCTGGAGTCTATAAACAAATACTTGGTATTGAATACTAATATCTGAGAAAATTTTTAAATGTTTCCATTATTTTGAAAATTTTGATTTACAACTGATGTAGTAATATTCAGTATTATTAGCTTAGTACACTGTTGTATATTTTAAGCACTGTTTCAAAATTTAATTCAGGCAAAAAGTTATCCATTTTGAAGTTTAATTTGCATTTTTCTCAGCTAACATGAAACATACAACACTTTATGAAATCAATTTTCTTTATGTAAATACAGGTTCAGGTATTTAGGAATTAAAAATATAATATGGTCGTAATGCTATTTTTATCCTTATTTTAATCCTTTAGGTTATATTTCTATGATTCTAGTGTAACAACATTTTCAAATAAATAATGATAAAAATAATGTAAAAGACTGATTTATTGTCTATAACATAATGTCTACTAGTAGATTAACATCATTTAGATTACCCTGTAGTGATTCCTTAAATAGATTAAGAGCTGGTTTTTGTTATTATCTAACCTCGATACCAGTGCATTTGTATACATTCCTGTACATTCTTCTTAGGATGTCTCATATAATGGGAAATAATTGATATTCAGTGTTTAGGTGGAACCAGTAATAATAAATAGAACAGCAGATGACGCAACCTTTTCTGAACTTGTCTTTTCTTATAAAACAATTGGTCTGTTACAGAAATGTGTGTCCATTTTTTCATACAACTTCCCTCATGGTTCCATCTGAATGATAAACTAGAGCGATATTTTGTGTTTCTTGTCCATAAATATAGTGTATTTTGAAAATGCCATGCCACTATCAAATATTTAAAAATAAAACTTTGAACGGACTGACACTAAATGCAATTTCTTTCTTATGCAAGGAGTTATAGCAGAAGTTATTGTTATACTTTCATTTTAGTCCAAGAAACCAACTTCTAATATCCATTTTTATTTCTGAATTATTCTTTCTGATTCCTTTTCCCTGTTGTTCCATTCATTGAGGAATGGAATTATGAAAGATTATTATTGAGTTTGAATTGCACATCAGTGAATTTTGGTATATTTGTAGAGCTTTATTTTTTGGTGTGAATTGATGTTCTATATTTCCCTAGAAAACATTCTTAAACAAAAAGTTTTCAAAAAGATTTTTTAAATTTAAGCTTGTGACCTCAGTATTTTCTCCCTTAAAACAGCAGTGGGGTTTATTAATTACCTTGAGTTTATTGACTTTAATGGTAGTATGCCTATATTGTGATAAATGAGTTGGTCCTTAGGCCATGGCTCCTTTCTTAAAGTTCCATCATACATTCCTAGAATAGAATACAGTGCTTAGTATTGAGAGGTTACCACAGTATTCTTCAGTAAGGGTCACAGACTAGATAAGAACAGGTTTCTAGTTGGGAGCACAGGTGTATCATATTTAATTATTTAATTATTTTATAATAATTATTTAATTATTTTATATTTAATTATTTTTTATAATTAAATATTTAATTATTTTATAGGAGAAAAAATTATGATACTTTGTACTCCTTAATTTTTTTCTTTTCATTGATTTAGGGTAGGGTGAATGACTTTGAGTCACTAGAATGTGGTATAGGTATAATAAATACATGACTAAAATGACCTTAGATGTCAGATTTGATATTAGTATATATTTGATACCATTTAGCAAATTATTTAAAGTCTAAGTGTTGGCTTTAAAGCTCTTAGCTCAGTCTTCAAATCTGTTCCCAAGCTACTAAATGACCTGTCTCTCTTCTCTGTTCTTATGTTTTCTTAACATCCTTTCCCTATCCTGTATATGTTCTCTGCACATGTTAGAAATAGCTTTTTACCCCAGTCTTCTTTGATTTTTGAAAATTTACATATACTGCACATCTATCAATTATATCTATAAATTGAGTAAATATAGTTATGCTACCAAAGCCAGTACCCTCCCGCCTATTGTGGAGAGCATGGTTCAGGATCATTAACTCTGACAGAAACATTTTGGTTATTCTCTTTTTCCGCTACCTGACTATTGGCTTCTTGATATTGGAGAGTAGATCTATGCTTAGGATACTACTTTTGTTAATGGACACATAATTTTTTTTCTTCCTGAGGATTCATTTTAAAATATGTAAATGCAACTTTTCCATCTTGGTGGTTAGTTATTTTTACATTAAAGCTTAATAATAATATAGCTACTACTTTTCACTTTGCATCTTTTGACTAATTACTATACTAATTAATTTACTTCCTTTCTTCATTTTGCTGTAATGCACTTGGACTGCGCAGATCCTTTCTCTGCTACTGTAGATGCTGTTGATGATGCCATTCCAAGCTTAAATCCTTTCCTCACAAAAAGTAGTGGTGATGTTCACCTTCCCATTTCTTCAGATGTATCCACTTTTACTACTAGGACACCTACTCATGAAATGTTTGTTGGTAAAGTACCATTTAACCTTTCTTTCCAATTAATGTTTATACTGCCTGAATACTTTTTGTATATCCATTATTTTTAAAGCACTGCACTAATTACTTTGGATTTGAACATCAAATTTTAAAAGACAAGATAGCAATAACGTAGTAAGGTTTTTAACTTGATGCTAGTATTCCTAATTTTATTTAATGCAAGTTTTTAGGAAAGAATATTTCCTTTGAAATTGGATTTTTTTTTTTAGTGTTTTTTTCTCTGTCGTGTTACAGTGCAGTAATATTTGAGCTATTTAAAATCACATACCACATTCTGTTTGTTTGTTTGGACAGTTGATCAAAGAGTAGCATCTCTTCAACTTACGTGTTTATATGTACTTATTTTTTTCTCTCTGTGCTTGGGAGAAAGGGTGGTTATGACTCTTAATATGTAACTTAATCTTTTTTTTCTCTTTCTATACTGTGAGTAGTACAAGTTTAGCTCATCTAAAATATATATTGTTCCATTCTTAACTATCTCGTTTCATTGTTAGCTTGGAGATAAATGAAGAGTAGGAAATGAAAAACATCTGGATCAAATAACCTTTAATTTCAGTATTAAAAATCCATTAGAGGGCCTCCCTGGTGGTGCAGCAGTTAAGCGCTGCGCTGTGGAGCTGTCAGCAGTGGTGAGGAGAGTTCGACGCCTGGCTGGGGAGATTCCCACGTGGCGCAGCAGACCTCTCCTGCCTTGCCTGCTGCTCCCCTCAGCAGTGTATTTCCGTCTATCTGCCTGTTCTGCTCCCCACTCTGTCTCTGGTGAACCCTCTTGCTACCCCATGCCTCTGGCCTGTACCCCAGCTTGTATAAAGAAATAAATAATTCTTTTTAAAAAATCCATTAGAAAAAAGCAAAATTTCACATCAGATTTACACAATAAGTTCTTAAGTATATACTAAGCATATTTTTGAATCCTGCTAAAAGTATATAAGCCTTCCCTCCCCAAAAAGATATGATTTAACTGCTTTTATTCAAAGCAAGGTGATACAAATCAAATCTTTGATTAAAGCAATACAATTTTGGTTAATCGAAAACTCGTTTATGTATACTATATAGATCACTTGTCATATTCTTTTGAATGTATCTGAGAGTAAGGAAGGGTGGTGGCTAGAAAGCAGTAGTTAAGAGATTGAGGAAGTTCAAAGGTAGGTTCTCTAGTTATATATAACTAGCTTAGCAACTCCAGAATGTAATAACTGATTGCAGTAATTCCTTCATGACATTGTAAAGCATTAAAAAATGTATAAAATGTGATTGAAATTAATTTTCATATTTTGTTGCTCTTTAGAATATTTGTCAAATAAGAGTGTCTTATTTGCTAGGTAATGAAGGGTCATTGGAGATATCCTTGGAGTGTTGTGGTTTGGGTTTTTTTGTTTTATTTTGTTTGTTTACAAGTTTATGCTTTCTATATTTATTGAATTCAAACTAGTATGTGTTTGGTAAATATGGCTGTTTGTTTTCTTTTAAAATAAGTTGCCTTAATTTAGTTATATGAAACACATGTCTTTGCTTTGGGACTATATGATATCTCCATGTTGCAGGTCAGAGCAGTGCATCATCTTTAGGTTGTTGCATCTGTCTTGACTAAAGAGGGACAAAACAGAAAGCAGTAACCGTACCTTTAAAAGTTGAAGCTATTTCACATATAAGAAAAAGCACAGTAGAATTATTTAAAAGCCATTGTGAGAGGGTTACTTAATTTTTGGCTTTTAAAGGAACGTGTACAGTAAGAGGAATATACTAGAAGTGCCGTTTTCCTAATGTTTCATAAGTTTAGACCTTTGGGCTGGGACAAGGGGAAGACCAGGGGAAAAAAGTTCATGGCCATATACTAAGTGAGTAGGTACATTTGGAAATTAAACTCATAGAAATGGTGATTTAGAGTTTGCCAAGACCACCAGATAATGTTTGGTCCAGCTTTCTGCTCTTTTATTGGTATAAGAATATTATTTCCATTTTATCGATGAATCACCTGAATCCTAGAAAAGTAAGATGCACCATGCTTGGGATTAAAACCCAAGATAATGAAATCTGTTATTATGCTATGCAGTGATTTATTCTCCTATGAAAATCCAGATATTCATTTTAACCATTATATTCTCTTTCTGAGGGCAATATAATAAAGCATGAAGTATGCTTTTATCAACTCTTTGGCATCAGTCTAGAGCAAGGATCAGTAAACTTTTTCTTAAAGGGTCATATTGTTTTGGCTTGTGAGCCACATGATATGTGTTGCATCTACTCGACTTTAACATCACAGAGTGAAGAGAGCTATAGGTAATACATAAACATGAGCATGACTGTTTCAGTAAAATTTTATTTACAACAGCATGCAGCTGTTTGATGAACTCTAGCCTAGAAGAGACTTTTAAATAAGAAAATTTTCAAATCAAATTAAAAATTCCTGAGAAATAGATTTGTATAATCAAAATTTCAACAGTATCTGACTCAATAGAAAAAGCATGAAAGAACCATCCAAGTTTTGTCATTCCTAGAGCTATATTATCTGATTAGTCACTAACCTCATCATTTAAACTATTAATTAAAATTAAATGTCAAATAAAATAAAAATTTTACTCCCTTTATTGTATTAGCCACAATCCATTCCTCAATGGCACATATGACTAGCAACTGACATACTGGACAAGGGGGATTTCTGTAACATTTGTGATTAGAAAGTTTCATTGGACAGTCTTGCTGTAAAACAGTGGTCAGCAAACTTTTCATGGAGAGTGCTGGTTACTAAGTATTTTAGGCTTTATAGGAAACCTAAAATCATTATTATTTTTATTTCTTTCATTCTTAAAAATCCTTTAAAAATATAAAAATCATTTTATACTTATGGCTGTGTAAAAATAAACCACAGATTGTAGTTGCTAACCCCTCTTCTGAGTATCAAGAATGATCCAGAAAAATCAGATAGCTGTTTAACTCTTCAACCCTTGCAGAGGAGAACATTGACCTCATAATGGTGCTCAGAGTACTAAGTACCTTGTCCTCATTAAATCTATAAGAACACTGAATTGTAAATCAAGGAGAGTGGGTTTATAGTCCCAGTCACCTAGCTATGCCATGTGAATGTCTGTGACTTTGTCTAGACCTACTTCCTCATCTGTAAGAGAAGACATTAGGGGACAGGTTAGTATTGGCTTCATATTTTTTTACTTGAAGAGATGGAGTGTTATGCTTTAAATTTTTATTGTAAACATATGTAATATGTATTTAAGTACTCATAATGGAGTATTAATAATACTCATAAAGGAGCCATAATTGCTTTTTATATTTAGTAAGTTGTAAATTGAAGAATGCCAAGTTCTTTAAGTTATAATTTGAAGAATGCTAAGTTCTTGGACTTCCCTGTTTTGTTTGTTTTTAATTACCCCATTTCACTCTTAACTGTCTTCCTCATCTTCCTTCTTTTTCTTTTTTCTGTCCTTTCCCCTCTGCTCATATGCCTTGTCAGATTCGTTTTGTGGCACTCAAGTTTATCCTAGTACTACCCTTTTGTGCCATGAGCCTTCCACTGTATCTGGTTTATTTGGAGGTAGGTAAAGGTATCTCTAAAATTTATCGATTTATTTATCCAGGAGGGATTTCTTTTGTTGTCATTTTCCTTAAAATGGGTTTTTTAAAATTTGGGAAGAAAAAAAATAATTAGCTTTTGAGGAACAAAGTTGCCAAATTTTGTTTGCTTTTACACATGGTTATTTTACAAATGGATGCCTGTCACCTTCCTACATCAGTCTAAATTCAAAACTAAAATTTTCAGAAGACTTTATAAGCTTTTAGTATTACAAGTTTATAGAATTTAAAGATTTTTGTGTGGATGTTAGTGGTGAACAGTGGAAAATTTTGACTTGAGCAATGTGACACAGTTGTAGGGCATTTCTTCTGAAAAGAAGCCTACTTTTCTAGCGCCATGGGAAAGGCCATAGTAGGAAGTAGTTTTCAGGGAGGCACAGGCAATTTGATACTCATTTGTTCCTTTCCAAATACATTCTAAGCCAAATCCAGCAGATTTGGTTGTACTTAGATGTTGATTACCTGAGCTGAGTTGACACTGTAAGTAGGCTTGATGATGCAACTAAAAAATTGAGGTTCTTGACTGCCAGAAGAATTAGACATAGTTAAAAGTACTTAAAAATGGAATTTATGAAAGCATTCGATGGAAAGAATATGTTTGGAGTCCAGTGAATTGGGGTTTAAATTCCAGTTCTTACTTCCTTTACTGTGTGACTTTTAAGCAAGTAGTTGACCATTCTAAGGTTATGAAGATTGGTATAATAATAATTTTGCAGTTTACACACACTGTGTAATATCTAGCACTATTCCTGGCACATAAAATCATTAAAAACTGTGCAGATCCACTTCATACTTGAAATGCATTTCTTACCTCAGTTAGAATTTAATCACCACACATAGTCTTGAACACTGGCTATTTTTGCATTGCTACTTGATTTTATTATTTTGGCCTGGCATTTCCTTTAGTTTCTTCAACCTATAAAATCAGGATAATAATTACTGTTTCATAGGATTGTTGTGAGCTCTAAATAATACTGTTTATAAAGTCCTTATACAGTGTTGATAGTAAATTATAGCAGTAACTTTCATCAAAAATTACGAGGCCTGATTCAATAGGGAACAACCGAAACTCTGTCAACAACCCAGCTAATTTTTCTTAAAAGTTGTTTGGAATTACTGTTAGGTTCCAAAGCTTGTTCCTCTTGAAATTTGTTCTTCAGAGCAGTGGTTTGTAAATGTTATCAATGGTGCTGGTGAGTGATAAAAGTTTTCACTGGGCCTTGAAAAAGTAGGCAGGATAATATAGGAATTGTTTCTAAAATTAATCTTAATTTGAAGAGCCTGTTCATCTGGTTTTTGTCCCTAAAATTTCCCTTTTGTAAATGAGATAGTAGTTTTGAGGTACTAGCCCAGGATTACTTTATATCCTTTCTAGCCTATTACACTTTTAAGGTAGTGACATTGTGCTTCAAGATTTAGGACCTCAGAGTCCTAGAAATGACTCCTCTTTTTATTGAAGGTAATAAAATTATTTTTGCATTACTATAAAGGGTAGGGTTATCTCTGATAGCAACCAAATTCTAGAAGGCTGGGTTAAATAGCAATTTCCTTTACTGTCCTATTTGTAAATCATTGTTAATGCATTTTTTAAAGTTTAATGAAATTATAGCCAAGATACTGTTTCCAGAATGATTTGAAGAACAACATGTACTCTTCTTACATGTTACAATGGCATGGACACATAACTAAGCTTGATAAATTTTTGTCTTTTTTGGTTCTTTTTGTAAGGATTTATAAAAAGAACCAATAATCCCATGGTATAATTCTTAAACTGTTCGGTACATTTTAAAATGCTGTTAAATTGCTTAATCTGTGGAAATTTAGGAACCTATTGATGAATGGTGTTATTTATATACTAAATTATTTTGTGTTTGGTAATGATTGTATTCTCAAAGTGTGAGAGTCTTTGAGTTAGAAGTATTTGAGGGGTATAAGTAATTTTGGAACAAGGTCAAACTTAAAATTTGATTTTGCATTCTTAAAAATTTGTGCCCTATTAAATATTTATGCTGTGATGTTAAATGTTTCTTTTACACAGATATGTTAACAGCCTGTGCAGGTTTATTATTGATAATAAATTGTTGCTTCTGTCTTCTCTATCTTTGAAGACCTTCTTGGACTACTCACCAAATCTTACCTGTTTCTAGTTTTCTTTAAGATCAGTCTTCTTAGTACAGATTGTACTTTATATCCTGATGGTATGTATTAAAAATTCAAAGGAGGAGTCTAGCAGACAGAAAGTCCTTTAGCAGAAAGTTGAGAGAGGAAGTGGGAGAGATTATGTGTTTAGGACTCAAAAGTTTAAAGTCTTCATAATGATAAAGTTTTTAATCTTCTAGTAATCAGTTTTTTTTTAAGCAATCTGACTTTATAGGATTTAGAGATGGAAGAGAATTTAGGAGCCTTTTATAGCATTCCTCCTTTGTGATCTTGCTAGACTGTTCTCTACTTGGATATATACTCAGAGATTGAAATTTCCCTGCCATGTGACGGCCCTGAAATTTTTAGATAAGTTGTGTTCAGTCCGTAGAAATTCAGAACCTGTTCTCACAAATAAACAACTTGACACAATTGAAAATTTTATATTATATTACCTTATCATAGGCCGGTTTCAGAGGACTTGGAGACTATTGACTTAATATCATTAGTGTCATAATAACTGAAAGAACGAGGTTTCCTGTTTATATTTCTGATAATTCAATCTAGAGTCAGTTAAGTTAGCATGTTTAATAGTATACTTATCAGACCCACTATTGGAAGTAGTAAGTAGAAGATAGAAGACGATTAAGAGTTGGAAATTGTTTTCTTCCTTGAAACTATAAAAGTACCTGAGCACAGAATGGGGGAGAGGGCATATAGAATAGTGGGTTTCAATTTTCAGAATCCTGTCACTTCTTAAATGAACTAAAGCCATAAACTTTGGATTAACCATTGAAAGAGGAGAAATTAGGAATATAGGTAAAGATTCCTGGGGCTACTGAGTGGATTCTTAATTTTAGACTGTTTCATTTTCAAATGATACTTTACAATGTATGTATGTTTTGCTTCTTAGAAAATCCAGCATTTTAGATGTGTTTATTGTTTTCTAAGATCACCATTGTGAAAAATTAAGGTAAAAAAATAAGCAAGGATTTTATTTCTTCAGTTCGACTTCAGTAGATTTTCTTTTCAGTGAAATGATTTTGTTATGGAAAATGTAATTACCACAAAATGAAGTGGTAGTGTAGAAAATGTTTTGCTTAAAGGGTTGGCTTTGTTTTTTGTTACGGGATTTATTGCTTTTTCCATTCTATTGTCTTCATTATTAAAGAACTATAAATGTAGAATTATTAAAGAATGAAGCTTTTTTTTCCATTTTGGTTTTTCTTAGGATTCACTCCTTCTCCAGTTGCACAGTCGCATCCGTCAGCTGGCCTTAATGTTGACTTTGAATCCGTGTTTGGAAATAAATCTACCAACGTTATTGTAGATTCTGGGGGTAAGGAAAAAAATGTCTCATTAACATTACTGTGATGTTCTAATTTAGATTTTGTGTAAGGACAGGTAATGTTCTTTTTAACATGTGTAAATAGACTAAATTAGTTTTACCGAAGAAGTTGTTTCTCCTCCCTCAATTACTAGATGAGAACTTCAAGGGACTATTGACCATCATCCCTTTCTAGTGGCAGTTTTAACTTTAGGGTGGTTGTTTCTGTCAGGTACATAAGAGAATAAAGAGGGTACTTTGCTCCAATTAGACTGCCAAATTGCTGGTGATTGTGTGTATGTAGTGTTGGACCTTTATGTACCTTTTAGACTTTACAGTTTTCACTTTTGCTGAAATTTGTACCTTTACTGAAATGAAATTTGCTCTTTTGAAAGCTAAAGCAGTAAAACCTATGGTATCTTTACTTACTTTACTTACTTATAGTCCATGTATAAATAGCTATTAAATATCAGAACGTGAGTGTAGGGGCTTCTTCGTATTTTAAGGTAAAATACTTAGTACTTAAAGCTACAGTGTACTTATTTGTTTTCAAGGAACTTCTCTTTTAGTTGAGGTTACATTGGTTTATATCTTTGCATTTTAGAGGTATAGCAGCTCCTCCTTCGGGTATTGTTATTACATTGTACCCACCACAGAAACCCCCACAGTATATCCCCACAGTACATTGTGCTGCTTCCCTACTTTGTTCTTGCCTCTTCCTTTCCCCTCCCTCTCCCTGGTAGCCTCAATTCTGTAGTCAGCTTTCTAAGTTTTGTAGTTAATTTCATTTTATCCAACCCCTTGTTTTGTTTCCCTGTATTCCACGTATGTAAGTGATACCATCCAGTATTTTTCTTACTCCTTCTGATTTACTTATTTCACTTAGAAAAATCTCCTCCAGTTCCATCCATGTTGTTGCAAATGGCAAGAGTTTATATTTTTTAATGGTTGAATAGTATTCCCTTGTGGATTATACGTCTTACTGATTTCATGTACTTAGGTTTTTACAGCTTGGTTATTGTAAATTGTGCTGTAGTGAACACAGGAGTGGTGTTTCCCTTCAAATTAGTGTTTTTGTATTGTTTGGGCAGATCCATAGAAGTGGAATTGCTGGGTCCATGTAGATTAATTTTTAATCTTTTGTGAAACCTCCACATATTGTTTTCCATAGGGACTTTACCCAACCCAGTCTATATTACCACCAGCAGTGTGTAAGAGCATTCATTTTTCTCCACATCCTCACCAGCACTTATTTCTCTGACAGTTCCTTTCACTGTGCAGAACTTTTTTGATATTTTGTTTTGTTTTCCTTGCTGTTGGAGATGAATCCTCAAAGACATCTCTGAAACCTGTGTTGTGGAGTATTTATAATTATTTATAATTGATTCATTTTCTTTCATCTGAGTTTGTCTTGCTGGCAAGACAAGAAAAAGGAAATAGAGACCAATTGTTCATATTTGTATTAGCCATTCTTTTTAGGAACTCCCTTTTTTAAATAATCTAGTATTCTTAGATCATGCTATTGAGTGCTTTAATGGGTTAGTTTGATTCAGTTTCTTTTATCTTTTGCCTTTTGGTAGAACACCTTAAGGGATTTTACTTTATTTTCATTTCCAAGCACTATTCTAATTTACTTAGTGGTTTTATGGAGTTGGAGTGTAGTTTATCACCTTCATAGGTATAATTTAGGTTAGCTGTTTTTAGACAGAAGAGATAATCTATTTGTTCTTTTTCACTTGATTCTAATAAACTGTTTTCATGCCTTGAACTGAGACATGATTTATCACAAAGCAAATACAGAACCCTCTCAGCTCACTTTGAAAAGGTGACTTTTTCCTTTTTCCACTTAAGAGTATTTATTAGTGCCCATTCTGTGGGGAGTACTTTTCCAATAAGCAAAAACAGAGAAAAAGCAGAGACCTCCTTTAAAAAGCTATCGTAGCTCTATAAAAGTTCCTTACAAGTCCTATTTCATCTGTTTGTAACTTTAAGGCTTTGATGAACTAGGTGGACTTCTCAAACCAACAGTGGCCTCTCAGAACCAGAGTCTTCCTGTTGCCAAACTCCCACCTAACAAGTTAGTATCTGATGACTTGGATTCATCCTTAGCCAACCTTGTGGGCAGTAAGTAGTCTTTGGATTTAATTTTATTTGAAATAAGTTGTTTTATAAAAATGACTCTGATTTTCAAATGCTTTCTTTTCTCTTGTCCTAGATCTTGGCATTGGAAATGGAACCACTAAGAAGTAAGTGTTTTACTTGTATTCTTTCCTGAGGTACCATTTAGAGATTGACTTGGGTTCATCTTGAAAATATGTGCAGAGATGTCAAATTTCTCTTAGTTGTTCTTCTCAATGTACATATATAGTAAACAAATGTCATAATTACAGACTGTAATGTGCTCACTTATATTTATTCAAAGTGATGTAAATTGGAGTCAACCAGGTGAGAAGAAGCTAACTGGAGGATCTAACTGGCAACCAAAGGTTGCACCAACAACTGCTTGGAATGCTGCAACAATGGTGAGTTGAAAAAGTATTTAACATGGAATGATTGTTAAAGAGTTTTAAAAATGTAAGTAATTTGTATTTCTTTTAAAGGAAGCTGGTTGACTATTTGCCAAGTACATTTTAGTAGCTAGTATACATGTGAAAGTTACTTTGTGCCAGGAATAATTCTAACAAATGATACGTGGTTTTATTTATGTGAATCTCAAATCTTACATGGTATACATATTAGTGTTCCTGCATTACAACTGAGGAAATGGAGATATAGAGCTACTAAGTAATTTGCCCAGGATCAGAGGGTTCTTGAGTGATTAGTGGGTTTTTAGAATCCAGACAGCCTAACTGCAGAGCATATATACTCTTAGTCATTGCTCTATACCACTGGTCTTAACATTTATTATGTATTCATCTAGCCTATAAAATCTTCAGTTTCAATCTTTGATTCCATCACTGGTAAGCCACGTGCTGGGTTTCTTGTTAATATTTTCATATAAATCATACAGCTAATTCTCCTTGTTTACTGTAGTTATGTTCTTAAAATCACCCTAACATTGAACTGTTGCTAGCTTCATACACACAAATATTTATTTCCCCTAGAAGATGTTCAGTATTCACTAATTCAATATTTGGGATGAATTTAAGAACGTACATATAGTGAAGAAGAATTTGTGCGTATGTACACGTGCGTGTGTGCGCAGATATACACACATAATTTCACATAGATTATGATCTTAAATCCTTCAAAAGTTCTAAAAGAAACTCATTTCAGTATAATTTTTTTTTTTAATTTTACAAAAGAGAAAATGAGGTTCAGAAGTGTTAAGTGACAGATGCTGGAATTGAGATTCCTGCCCTAATCCACCTGGCCTCAGAATCAGAGCTGCTTGCAGAGCACTACACTGTTTCCTATCAGAGCTGAAACAAGGTGGATCCTTGCCTTGTTCTTCCTCAGTTGGGAATGAGTATGTTGTCCACAAATTTTGCCCCTCCATGCATATCTGTTAATGACCTTGAAAACACCACAATATTGATTTGGGTATTACAAGTAACTTTTTCTGAGTAGGTGAATTTGCAAATATAGAATCCATGAATGATGAGGCTTAATTATATTTGCTAATTAATTAGCATTTCATACTGAAGAAAGAAGTTCTACTATTGTTTTTAATTACTTACATTTGTAGCTTTGTGACTATACTCCTATCCTTGGTCACTTGCATTTTTACTTGTTGAATTAAGTCTTCCTGGGTTAGAGAAAACCAGTTCCTCTTGTAGAAAAATTTGAGACATGCTTTCTTGTAACCATTACTGATAGCATTTTAATTGCACAGGCTACACATTGTAGCTTTCCTATTGTTGTATAAGTCCCACCCCATTGTTGTTCTCTAGTTAGTGTATGGCAGAATTTAGGTTACTGGATATTTTATAGCCTCGGGTATAAATTGTAATTGATGAGACTTGAAGAATGTTATAAATCCAAGTGCTGACATGAAAATATCTATCTATTTTGATTAAGTCCATATAATCTATAATTATATATTATACATTTGTAGAGAGCATTTAAGATTAACTATTATAGAATCTAGCCTTCTAGAATTTGTATGTCAGTTGATATGGAACTGTGTTTTATATGGTAATGTGTATCATCTCTTGAGGATTTTTGTCAAAATATTTGTGTGTATATATATATGTTTTACAGAGGTTCCTTCTGTTGACCAATATTTAGGGCTGGTGATGTAATTCACTACTTTGATAAACTTCTTATGACATTTCTTTATATGTCTAACCTTTTTATTAATCCTTAAGCACTGTCAAGGTTTTTGAATACATTTTTTGTTTAAGACAAATTCACTGGTATCTTATTAAAATATGTAATGATGGCATACTTCAAATTCTTTTAATTGCTACTTGATTTTTTTCCTGTGATAGACATTCTGTGATGCAACCATATTTTATGGGATGCATTGAACTTTGCACCATTGATTCTACTGATAGATTTTATGTTTAATGGCACCATAATCAAAGTATTATGTGTGTTAGGGCATGATACTAAAGACTAAATTTCCCTTGTCAACCTTGATAGTGTTTTAGAATAGATGTTTTCTCATTAGATACTGAAAATACAGGGCTTTTAGGCAGCTAGTGAATGTACATGTGGACTAAAATGCTCTCTGTGTATATTCTGTTGTGTAAGTATTTGTTCTAATCCAGTGTTATTGCATTATGTAATTGTTCTCCCTGGAAAAAACAGAATGGCATGCATTTTCCACAATACGTAAGTGACCAAAACCTAGCCTTTTTGCAATAAATTAGCATGCTATTAACCACTGCTGTAGCAGAATCTCATAACCCTCCAGCTATTACTTGTTTTCACATTCAGATTTTCAATGTGCCAGAAATTCTTCCTAGCATCTACTGATTTTACGGGTTTGTTGCAGAATTGAATCTGATGGTAGCATGGAAAATACTATTTTTTTTTTCTTGCTTAATATTCTGCCATTGCTGCCAGATGGCTGGGTGTCTGTGTGTGTATCTGTGCTGCCACTGTGCACTTGATGACTTCTGAATGAAGGGAAATGTTGACTGTGGCAATGTTGAAAATAACAATTGCATGAAATCTTACAGGCTTCTGCTATACTTGGCAGTTTGTCTACTACTCTTGCAGCTCTTGGTTTTTAATTAGGGAGAGACCAATAAGTTCTACATGCTCACCCAAATATGAAATTTTTAACTATTCACTTTAGCTATGCTTCATTAACTTCTCCATGCATATGTTCAAATTGCCATATAATTTCAGTTTTTTTTTTGTTTGTTTCAGCAGTGTTATTGGTCTTTCACCTGTATTCAGTTTCAGTGTTTGTTTTAAGACAACAGGATGTTGTTAAGACAGCAGATATATCTAAAATGATTCTGTGCTCAGTATATTTACAGAACATGAATTAAAAGGAAGAGGGGAACTTAGACATCTTAGTCATAGTTGACTCTTTAAGTACTAAAGCATAAACAAATATAAAAATTATTGCTCCTCTTTGAAATTGTTGCCTTGCAGAAGATAGTTTAAATAAATTGTAGAATAAATGAGAAAGAATACTAATACATGTGTATAAGAACTGTGTACTTCATGAAAATAGACATATTCAGTAGTGGTTTGAGTCTTTGTAGGATCTTTGAACAGTGATTGGGGTTCTTAGAAGCTAATTTTTTAGAACATCAAATTATTCATTTGTTTGGGAACTTTAAATTTTATTCTTTGCTCAAAAAAAATGAAATACCTTTATTAATATTACTTTTTCTGTGTAAACAATTCTTATGATAAGGATAAACTTAAAAAATTTGAAACTGTACATTTTTTAAAGCCTTGAGGGTTTTTCAAGCTGTAAAAAAGCATATAAAGATTTTAGATCATTGTTGTATCTAAATTTCAATGCTATTTTTTTCTGATTCTGCTTTTATGCTTATTTCAAGTTACTTTTTTTCATTGAACACTAATGGACACAGTTAATTAACGATCACAAGTATCACATTTAATCACAGCTGTCTTAGCAATTTGTTTTTCTGGAACTGCAGCTATTAGTTCCTTGAACTCAGTTGTCATATGTGAGTTATACTTTCTTCTTTGTTTTTTCTTTCGCATGTTAGGCGCCCCCTGTAATGGCCTATCCTGCAACTACACCAACAGGCATGATAGGATATGGAATTGTAAGTATTTTTCTGGACATGTTGAAAATGGAGTTGATTCATATTTAGCATGCCTTTATTACAAACTTAACTGGAAAAAAGAACTTAGTGCCACACGTACCCTTATTGCCTAACCAAATCCTTTAACCATAGTTAATGGTTTTATAAATATTTCTGAAATAGTCATGCGAAAGCTGTCATTTATTTATGTTCACAGTATCACTTGGTTTTATTTTCCCCTTATGACTTTCCTAGACATTTTATACTTCATTAAAAACTCATCTAAACATTAAGGTTAATATCAAGGCTTTGTTGTGTGACCTTACATTGATACCAATGAGGTATTCTAACTTTATACTGTAGGAAAAGGGAGGAATTAACATTTTTCGAATTGTAGAGTACATTATAGGTAACCAGGTTACCTATAAAAGAAACTTTTAACATTTAAGTTGCCCACAAGCTCACTGCCAGTATCTCCTTCCCAACTGTTACTATATACAATTAGTTAGACAGGAAATGGAGTTAGACAGGAAATGGAGGTGATAGCTTCAACCCTCTGTACATATTTGAGAAATTGTTGCTAGAAGGTAGCAGTGCTCATCCCTTAGTGATATCACTGTGGCTGCCTTTGCTGCTGCTTTATTTATATCTTCTTGGGCGTAGCTTTTTCCCTACATATGAGGAGATTGTGCAGCTTTTGAATTGATGGTCGTTACAAAAGAAAGGGGCCTGCATAAAAAACTCAGGCCATAAAGTTAAAGTGAGGCTCTTGCTGCAAGTTCAAGTCTACTTGAAACAAATAGAAATTGTAGAAAGAGTTTAGAGTATTGTATTTTAACCAAAATAATATAGTGGTCTGTGTATTCTCTACTTTGTTACTTTTATATTAAATAATAAGTGTTATAATAAATAACATTTTAGTGAATTTTCATTGTATCCCCTAGAGTGGTGATTTTTAAAGAAAAATATGGTTGGTTGAGATTATAATTTTAATTACTCAAGAATGAACTGACTGCATAATTTAACTTTCTTCTTGGTTCTCCCTAAAAATATCTAAAATAAGATGAAGGAACCATAGAATACACCCTTTTAACAGATAAACTATCTTGTGATCACTTGCATAATAGCTTAAGAACTTGATTTGTTACGCACAGGCAGTTTACTTTAAATATCTCAGCTTTTTTACAATCTTAAATTTCTATATGGTTAAAGCTGGCAAAATTGGAAATTTTTGAAGCTTTTTGGTCTAAATTACTTTGCATGTTATACTGTAATATTTAAATTTTACAACTCATTGTACAGAAAAAGGTAAACTTTAAGAAACTTTTAAACAAGTACATTATAGACTTTTCATACAAAAATTATTCTTAGCATTTTATAACTGTTGATCTTACTTTCATTTATACAGGATTTTCCCCTTTGAGTCAAAGCAAAAGTACTAAATTTTCATCCCTGTCATCCTTATTTATTTGCTCATAATAAGGAAGATGTGAGTCTTTAAATTAGTATTTTTCTTTTTTAGCCTCCTCAAATGGGAAATGTGCCTGTAATGACACAACCAACGTTAATATACAGCCAGCCTGTCATGAGACCACCAAACCCTTTTGGCCCTGTATCAGGAGCACAGGTATTAACATGCTACATGTAGCTGTTTTAATATGCTTGATGTGGAAGAAACATAATAATGAAAAGTTCTTTTATATAATTTGAAAAACAATTTCAAGTTATTAGCATTTTTCCTCTTTGTGGTGGATGTTATTTGCATCAATTTTTGCTCATCCAAGAGCTTTGAGGGATATTGATTATTTGGAAGGAAATGACAAGCAGATTACCAGTATTAAAGATGGAGAACTTACTGATTTGTAATTGGTGCATCTAGAGAGTGGTTTTTCTGAGGTTTAGGAACCTACTTGCTTGCTGCTCATGATTCTGGCATGCTCTACTTTGTGAAACTTAGAAACCTTTAACTCAGAGCCCCTGCCTTGGCAAATGGCTGGAACAGTGCTGCAAGAAAGGGGTTGCCCGTGAGATCTTTATAAACTTGAAAAGTCTTTAAAAAGCTGTAAATGTTATTTTTTCATTTGATAATTTCCTGCTGTTGAGAATTTTATTTAAAAACAGACCTAAAAAACTTGAAACGCCAAGTTGACCTAATTTCTTTAAAGGACTTTCCTCTCAGATGTTTCTAAGATTCCCTCTGTCAGTTCAGAGGGAACTGTCAGTAAAATTCAGCCTAATATTCAATCCGTTATTTTCATTATTGTTAGCATTAGAGGGATGTGGATTTTTTTTTCCTTTAAGCTTCTCTCCATTATGATTAGAGGAGAAGAAATGATTTTGTTATTGACTTCTCTGGTGGCATATGCTGTGATGAAAGCTTTGTGAAGTGATAGGATGGTGTATTCTTCTATGTCTGTGGCTCTGCTCCAATCATTTAACAGTTAGGAATAATTAAATGCAATTGTTGTAACACTCCTCCTTTTCTTACTTTGCTTTCAAATGATAGATTAATTGTAAAATAAAATTTCATTAAAATAGAGGTCAAATCCAGATCTGTAACTATTGCCAGAAGTTCTTCCCAGTTGCTTGAAATGAGTTTCTTTTGGGAGCCATTTCTCAGGGTATGTAACTTTCAAAGTTCTGGTCTCTTACCTGCTTATTAAATTGACTCAATATATTGAGAGTTCCTCAACCCTTCCAGATACATTGATCTTACTGCCATTTAATGAGGCATTCCAAACAATTGTTGTGTGTTCTACATTGTACCTAGGTGTATCAAGTACCTGCCAGTGGGAAAGAATATCTTCCAGATAGTGTTAGCTCAGACCTTTTTCTGTTCTTTCAGTAATTGTCTTCATTATAGCTTTAATAGACTGTACTTTAGTATTAAAATTATGCCCTTCTATACACTTTATACACTTACCCTGTTTTCTTCCTATTTTTTTTTTTTGTGTGCTGGCTCATTGTTTCTTATTTTTAAGATATTTTTGTGTGACTGTTAGTTGCTTAAAGATACGGGTATTATGTTTTTCTCTCTCATGCCTAATGTTGCACTTTTTTTCTCTTCTACCTGAATACATCTTCCTAGGTGTTTTGACTACATGGAAAATGCTAGATCCCTGTAGTTGATGTTATTTTTCTCTTCTGTGCTTTTTCACAGTTTGGCTCACTCCTTGATTACTTGTTATAAGTTAAACTATTGTGTCTGTTTATTAACTTGAGGGGAATTGGAACTCGTATTCCTTCTCTTAATACTACTCTTCATATAAATCTAACTACTACTTACTGCTACATAAATTGAAATGTCCATTGCTGACCAATAGTTTCTATAACCATTCTGCTTTGCAGTCTAGTTACTACTTTACAAAGCATGAAGAAAAGACCTAGTCAGTTTCAGTTTGTTTTTGAAAGAAATGTGAGGTAATAGGCAGGAATTCTTATTTTTTTTAAGGCAGTTGTGCGGTATTTTTTGGGTTTTTTGTTTGTTTGTTTGTTTGTTTGTTTGTTTGTGGGGTTTTTTTGTGGAAAGGGTTGTGTTCATTTTCTTACCGATCCCTTATAAGGGAAGCTCACACTGATTCCATATCAGTCTGTTTTCCCAAAAGCTATATGAAAACTACAGAATTTTACATTTGGGCATTTAATTTAAGAAAATAAGTATATTATAAATTTTGTTGCTTTGTTTATTGTACTGGGTTTTGTTTTGTTTTTTGATGGAGGGCTTACTTTATGGAGGATATGGCCAAAGAATCAAAATAGCTGCTCTGTTTTTGTTTCTGATGGCCAATATTAAGTAAGTTTGACATCAGAGTCTGAAAGGAAACAATGACTTGTTGTGAATGCCTTTTATCCTTCTAAATAGGAGCACTGTTGGCTTTAGATATTGGAATAATTCAAACCATACAAAAATGTCCTTTTTAATGACTTTCTTTTGTCTAAGAACTAATGACTCTCTTTGCTTTCAGAGTTTGTGTGTGTTTTAACTTTCTTGGTGTATTAATGTATTGGCAGTGCTTCTTTCTGCCAGCTGATCTTCCCAGCTGGATATCTGTGAAGGCCTTTTGCCTTGTCACAGGGTATTATGCTCCTTCATTCTTGCCTAGAAGAAGATTCAGTGGAACAGTATGCTTTGGAAAATGGAATTCCATGGGTGAGAAGGGTACTCCTGAATTAGTCAAAACAAAACTTTGAGGCATTCCACCTGTTGACCACTATTGTTAATAAAATAATTTGTACAATAAGACCTTTTTACTGGGTCTTTGTTCTTAAAATGTGGAAATCTGTTTTCTTATCTTAAGAACAGAACATTTTTTAAATCTTGGGTGACTACAAAGTTCTGCAAAATCATGATGAACATCAGTGACCATGTATAGTACTGTGGATATAGAAAGCACAAAGTTTATCAGCTAACATTTATTAGTGAAGTCCCTTTAAAAAAATAATTACATCACATTGACATTTTTTCTGTATGTTAAGTATAGTCATAAATTCTAGCTGAGTTGAAATTAATTGGAATAGCATATTTTAGAGAGGAAACATCACCAGCTCTGGCATAAATGATCTGTGTTCGAATCTATTAGTGTCCTAGAGCTGTCATAACAAAGTACCACAGATTTTATGGCTAAAACAACAGATTTATTCTCTCACAGTTCAGGAGATCAGAAGTCTGAAATCAAGGTGTAATGGCAGGGCCATGCTCTTTGAGTTCTCTAGAGAAAGATATTTCCTTGATTCTTCCATTATTTGGTAGCCCCAGTCATTCCTTGATTTAGTGGTGTAGCATCTCATGTTCTGCTTTTGTCACAGGGCATTCTCCCTCTGTCTCATAGGATATTTCCCTCTTATAAACACACCAGTCATTGGAGTAGGACTCATAATAATTGACCTCCCCTTAACTTGATTAAATCTGCAAAGACCACATTTCCAAATAAAATGGCACTCATAAATACTAGTGGTTAGGTCTTGTACTTATCTTTTGGGGGGCACCCAGTTTAATATAGTCTGAACTCTATTCCATGCTAATCAGGTGTTTTGGGGAGTGTTGCCTATATTACTTTGAAGAGCTTCATTTTCCTTGTGTGAAATGATAATTTCACTTGTGTACTTCATAAGTTTATTGTAAGCATTGAATGAAAATCCTTCAAATTGAGGGAAGAATTAAGTTGTTTTTTTTTATTAAAGATTTATTTATTTATGCATACAAGCTGAGGTACATGCCAGAGGCGTGGGGCGGTGAGAGGTTTCACCAGAGACAGAGTGGGGAGCAGAACAGGCAGAGCAATGGAAATACACTGCTGAAGGGTGCAGGGGGGCGAAGCAGGAGAGGTCTTCCGCACCATGTGGGAATCTCCCCAGCCAGGCGTCAAGCTCACGTTGTTGCTGCCAACAGCTCCACAGCACAGCGCTTAATCACTGTGCCACCAGGGAGGCCCAAGTTTGTTTTTTTAAATTAATGATTATAAGGAACATTTTGTTTGATTTTAAAAGAATTACAAGGTTGTCCTTTTCAGAAATTATTCATATTCCCTAATTGTCCCCATTTCCAAATTCTAATTTATAATTTTTTTCCATGTGTTATAAATTATCTTGATTATAAATAACTCATAGTTCATTATTTTGAAACCATAATGATGACTCACTATTAGCTAATGACATCATCCTTTAAAATCATGGAATGCTCCTTAGACTCTTTTTTAAATTTGTCAGTTGTTTATGTGTCTGTATAATTTTAGGGTTACATTTTACTCCACATGTGCACATGCTTCAGTCACCCTTCACCAAACCTCCCTGCCAGTGCCTTATTCCTTTCTCCATCCCCTCTTGTTCACATCCCCTCCGTGTTCCCTCTTATAACCAGTCTATTTTTCACTAAATCTATAGATTGTTTTTGCCATACTTTGCCAGTATGTGTTTTTTTGTTATTTATGTTCCACAGGTAAATGAAACTATGAGATAGCTGTCATTTCAATTATCATAATTCTTAGGTATTTTTCGTGGAAGCCCCTTACGCAAGTCAGGTGAAAGCATAAGCTCATTATGTGGAACACAGTTTGGAATATTTTTTTAGCCAAGTAAGAGCAGTGTTTCTAATAAGTGATGTGCTATGGACACATTTATTATATTGTTTCATTATAGTGCTAGTTGATGTAAATCTTTGCTTTTCATTTCTTTGATATTTGAGGGGTAAGAAATTGAAATCTAATATGAATCAGCAGTGAACCGTTTATTCAGCTAAGTTAGTTTTCATAATTTTTATTCAAATACAGCTTTAAAGGGACTTCTCTTACTCTTGGAAGCACTTCTGATATATGAAGATAATTTTTAACATAGGTCAGTTGTTCATATTTCTTTTCATGAGTTTAGAAACTGTTGTGATTTATTTCTTTCTTCCCAATTTGGCTTTAACTCTTTTTCAGTTCTAATGAGATGATTTAAAGTGCCAGTTTGGAATAACATACTGCGTCTCTGTTAATATCTAGTAGAAGTCTTCAATTTTAGATAGGGTTAGATACAATATGCCTTCAAAGGGGAATGCTACACAGATCATTGTCTGGTACCCCCTAAAACAAAATGAATAGTGCTTTAAGGGTGATGGGATAATACTGGCATAAATGTGTCTTGTTACTGATGGGCAGAAGCCCAGGATGCATTATTTTGAACACAAACCCAAAAAGCAGTTAACAAGTGTACTACAGGGCAGGCTCTTACATTATACAGTAGAGAGATTGTCTTTTTTAAAACCACATCACAGAAAGACAACTGAGGAATATAAAATAGTGGAATGAAATATTACATGTTTTTATCTCTATGCAGCTGAATTCAGATTCATCACTAGGGACTGGCCATGTTGTAAACATTATCCAAAAACAACTTTTCTGGCTCAGTTTTGTAGCCAATGTCCCTGTGGAATCCTATTTAATTGGAACTGTGGTCTAAGTGTTTTTACTGCACAACAATATCAGGAAAATATTTTTTAAGTGTGTACCCTCATTGTGTGTTTATTTATGAATTTAATTTGCATATTCCTACAGTAATAGATACTTTAAAATGTGTGGAAATGAACACTTTAAAAGGATGAAAATTAAGAACTCATGTTTTTGTCCACTTTCTTACTTTGGAGACATCTCCATTTTTATAGAGAACTTGTTTTGTCACCAAAAAGCTTTTTAATTTATTATTTTGAGGATGCTTACTAGATATAAGTAATTGCTCGTTGCTGAGCAAGAGATTGGAAAAATAGGGTTTTTTTTCCTTAACCTAAAGGTCAGTATAATATGGAAGCATAAATGACGAACCCTTCTAAGAGAAGTCAAATGTCGAGAACACAGTAGAAAAGTAAGAGCAACACAAATTGGATGACATTTGAGCTGGGCCACTTATATAAGAAGAGATCAGCATTTGATTTCAGGTGGTAGGGAAGGTTAAACTAATATTTAAGCTACTAATAACAAGCCAGGAAACATGCTGGGTGCTTTGTGTATACTTTTCCTTTAATCCCCCAGACAGCCATAAAAAGGGCACAGATACTGGGTCTTGGTATTTTAACCTCTCTTATCTGAGGCAAAGAAGTATGCCCATTTTTCTCTTAGGACCTTGACCTTGCTTCTCCAACAAAGACAAAATGAGTCTAAACCATTGCTATTGGCTATCTGCTATCCAGGCTTTTGGGTGACTAAAAAGTTCAAGTGTAAAGCAGACATAGCAAACTTGCTTCTTCCTAAGACTTTTGAGCACAGCTAATGCTTTGTCAGAGGGTTAATCTTACATATCCAGTCTTCTATTCTTCCATAAAATTTCATTTGTGTTAGCCTCACTTTTTGAGACTGCTATTTTTTGTTCTTCCCTGAAATGTTCTGTCTTTAGTGTTGGAGTATAATGAAAGAGTAACCATATTGTTTCATAATATTTAGTATAGACAGAATGCTTTTTTAAAAATTCCTGTACTCTAGCTTTATTTGTTTTTAATTAAAGTTAAGATTTTTTTACTCTGTCCTTATTATACTAAACATACTCTATAAGTAGCAAAGATTTTTGGTAAAGTCAGAATTTTTTTTCATTTCACCTTTTTTTTAAAAAGGTTGATTAAAGTGGATTAAACTCCTCCAGGAGTTTCAGTTAAGAGCTTCAGTTAAGAGTTGCCATTATTTGTAAATTTTAGTAGTTTTATTTCTGTGCTGTTGCTCCATTATTGCTTCTCAATATTCATTTGCCCACAAAATGAAAAAGGAAGATTAAACATGTCTGTAGCAGCTAGTTAAAATGATGATGACTTTGTTTAAAAGCCATATTCATTTGAGGTTTAGGTCATTTTAATTAGGAAAAAAAACTGATAGCTATACTAATTTTTTTTTTAATCTGGTATTCAGAATATTATTTTTAAAAAGTGGGTACAAGGCTGACTTTTTTGTGATGGCATATTTGTGGTAGGATTTTACTGGAATGGTCATTCGTAATTTGACTTTTGCTAGCTTGTAAAATTTGGTGATTTTGTAATTGATCATAGTTGGGTTTTTGTTTTGTTTTAATTGTTTATTCTTTAATACTTAGCAATTCTGCATGTTCTTTAATGTGGTCATAGGATAAGTAAAGAAGGACCAATCCTTGTCATTTCAGGTCACTTTCTGAGGTGTAATCATGCTACTTTTTTACCTGCCATGGGCTGTTTGCACTTTGTGTTCTTTTGTTCTTCATGCTTTCTTTGAGCATATGGAATATTGCAGCATATTGTCTTTCCTCTTTTTTTCTTACTCTCTGAACTGACTACTTTCTCACCAGTGCATGGTCCCACAGAAGCAGTGGGACCAGACAGTGAAGGGCTGCTGCAGTCAGCCAAACCAGTTTGGGCCATAGTTTCATCTGCTTGAGGTGGGTATTGATGATAAGAAATTTATGGCAGGGATATTAAGTCTTGTTTTCTCATGATTTAGTTTAGCTACATATTTACAGGTGTTAGACATATATGAGTGTGTTTTACCAGTAATTTAAAAGAATAGTAGAAATATTACTTAGAAACCAAGCACTTTGTCCCTTTAACACTATTTGATGCTCCTTAACACTATTTGTAAGTTTTTAGGACGTTTCTTTCTTTATCCTTGCCTACTGAGAATTCGCCATACTCTTCATAGGTCCTTTCCTCTGGGGCTACCATGTCCTCAGAATGCTACCCTCATGAAAACATGATTTAAGAAGATATTTTTGTCTCATAGGAGACTTGTGATTTTGAATGTAATCTTATCTGCAGTAAGCAGGGTTTTTGGGTTTTGTTTTAACTTCAGTGAAAGAAATAATCTGTTTTGGAAAGGAACCCATTTAATCTTGGAGATACGTTAAATTCCCTTCAGCTCAGTGATTAATGATCATTGAAAATCATTCTGCTTCTGGATAGTCATCCACAGACTAAACGGAAAAAGATGTCTTTTCAGCTAAGTTGTACCATAATTTGTCTCGGAATGGATTTTTACCCTGTCCTCCCATCTGTATCAGTGTGTGTAATTTCACATTCCTCCTTATAGTTGCTTATACACTTACATCTGAGACTAAGGTATGAATTAGGAAAAGGACTCAAACACTGATATATTTGAAGATGATTTCTAAACTTGTAAATTGAGCCTGACACCAAACAGCAAATGGTACATACTTTTGCTTTAATTACTGAAATTCACTGGCTATAGTGCTTTTCCTAAAATAATTAATAGGTAGAAATAAGATCACTTTGACCAGGCAAAAGAATTCTTTATAACATTTGCAAAAACAAAAACCCAGTATAGAATTTGAATGCTAAAGGTATAAGTTGACACAGTTTTCACTTCGTTAACTTTGATTTTATATTCAGTTGAACAGCCCTAAAAGGACAGCTCTGTTTTATATTGTTTCTGTACTGGAGTGCCTCTGCAATCTTTATGCAGGGACCAGGGGAAGAAATTGAAAGTTTGTTCTAAAATAAGATGATTCATGTTTGATTGACATACTCTTACACTTGGCTTGGTAAAGGCACATATATGAAAACAAACTACCTTGTTTCTTCAGGAGTTTTCCTTGAATAAAAATATGTTACTGAGTTCAGTAGCCTACTTGCCTTAACTGTATATGCAACTTAAAGGAACAAATTCTAAGAATCGAGAAATTAGTTTCCAGTGGGAAGCATTATCAGAACTCCTACTTATTCTCTATAGTCAGGCAACATGTGGACTGTTGTACTAGGTGACCTCTGAGTTCACTTCACCTCCCAGATTATGCACATCAGTTGCAGGTGCCCAGACAGCCACACAGGAATAAAGCCTGAACAACGAGGATGGGGTTTTCCATCTCTTATAAGGAAGGAAAAATATCACAGCTGGACTGAGGTCAGAGTTTGACAGCTTTTGACAGATAGCTCAACCCAGGAAGCCATCTTTCCTCAAGTAAAAACCACAGAATTATGTATTCCATTCTTCTCCCACATATACATTCTCATAAAAGTCTTAACCATGAGTAAGCCTATATCAGCCTTTTTGGGTAAGACTTTATTCCTTTAGCATTTCAGAAATTAGAATTTGTGTTCTGAGAAATACACATGCCACTGGATACCCTTTGACATGTGACTGAAACTATTTTAATATTTCCATTTTCTTCAAAGGCTGCCTTTATATATTTATTGAAGATGACAAAACAAAACCACTTCTTCTTTCATTACATTTTCTGCTTTCATGTTCTGTCATTCTGAGATCTTTTTTTCTTTCCCTCTCTCTGTCTTCTTTCCCCCAGCTGTCGGCAGCATCCAGCCCCTCCAGTCACAGTCCTCACAGAGCTTCAGGAAAGGACCCTTTTGCAGAGCTCTCTTTGGAGGATTTCTTATAAATCACTTTAGGTATTGCTGCTTGTCGGGGGAGATGGGGACTTAAATACTTTAAAATAATACCAAACATTAAGCACAATTCACTCTTCTCCTTAGTTTCTTTTAAGGACTGGGTTCCCTCTCTTCCTCCTCCTCTATTCTTTAGATGAAGAATAAAAATAGACCAAGATAGACTATAAGGACAAACAACTTTGGAAAATTATCTTTTAACATAATTTAGAAGGTGTAAAATCAAAGGACCATCTCTCATGTTTACATATAAGTATCTACTGCTCACAACATATGGATGAGATCAAGAACTACCCTTAACAAACTTTTAGAGTTTAAAGATTTATAGAGAACAACACAATTTTACACATTCTAATAGCACTTAATTAGGTCCATCTTTAGTTTTAATATAATGAGCCAGAGTTAGTTGTGAAGAATTCATTTTAACAATTTCTTTAAAGGGCTGTACTATGTATTCCTTTTCAATTAATAATAGTAACATTTTTTAAAAATAACTTTTTTTTTTTTAGTTGAGGAAAAGTGAATGCTTAACACCCTTTTTGATGAAGGATTCTACATGTGATCCACACTGCCTCTTTTTGATGAATGACAGTGTCATTTATTCTTCTTGCTGTGCTGGCTCCAAGTGCAAATACACCTTTTAGATCTTTGTGAGATTATATGGTTCTGATTGGACAGCAGCTTTTTAAAGCACTCCTACTTCAGTAGTCTTTGGTTGAGCATTTCAAGGGATAGCATGAGTAAACTGAGTGAACATAACATGCTATTGAAAAGTTCCGTCGATCTTTGAGATTTTGATTTGTGAAGAGGTGATTTTTAAGTATATTACTGTTCCCTTAATTATTTCAAATTTTGCAATGTCATTTGGAAATAATACTTCAAATTTTGCTTTCCTAAATGAGATTTTTATGTGGAGTATTTATGTTCATGGAGAAATTTTCTGAACTTGTCCTGTAAAAATTATTCATTCATCTTCCTTTTCTTGACCCTCGGTTTTCAGTAATTAGATATTTGAAAGGCCCTATAATTATGTTTCAATAGTTCTGGCACAGGATAAGCTATTAACACTGGCTTTGTTTTATATTTGGGGTTTGTGATAAACATGCTATGAACACATTTGGGCCATTTAAATGGTCAAAGCCACAAGCTGTTTTTATTTGTGAGAAGAGACCCTACAATGCAGTGAATTAACTGTGCTCTTTTCTTCCCCCAGATACAGTTTATGTAACTAGATGGAAGAGAAAAGGGATTATTCCAAAAAGACCAGTGCTCAAGCAGCAAGTACTTACTTCCAGCAAAATCCAAACTGCTGTCTCTTAAACTCTCTTCTTCCATTAGAATGCTACAGTAACCCAGTGAAGGCCCATGAAGGAAATTGGGACTAGTCTATAGGAGAACGTATCAATACCATTTATAAAGCCAAGAATTGCCATGATTTCAGACTAAGATCTGTCTTTTTTGGTGACTAACCCTTCAGTTCTTTCAACTCCTATTAATACCCATAATCAATAACCTATCAAGAAAAGCCCTTATTTGGAAAGTGTGAAATTTGTATTTGGAAAAGCTGCCTGGAGAGAAGAGCTATGTCCTTTACTGTAATGCAACAGGACTCTTTTGGGGGGATCAAAATCATAATTCTTAATTATATGGTATCTTTCCTTTCTCCACTCCTCACAGATACAGAAACAGTAACTAAAATTAACTTTTCTTTTTTAAAAAATTATATATTCAGTTTGCAGTAGACATTCCTTAAGTGTTTGTATTTATTTATAATTATCATTTTTCATAACATTAATATTGTATCAAACCTCTTTATGAAAATGAGTATGGATGTACACTGTATGTTTGATTTTTTTTTTTTATCCACAAGAATAAATCTGATTCAGAATGCTTTTCAGCTGACATACAGAGCACTAAATATTTTAAGGCAAGTCCATAGGTCTGAAACGCTTAAGAATTCTCAGTCTCTATGGGATTTAGGAAAGCATTATAAATGCATTAATCCTTATAGTCAATTCTGTGCCTAGGATTTTGCAAGGGAACAGTTCACTGACTAGGAAAAGCACTACACTTTAAAATTCAGCATTAGTGCATTGGGAAGGAACTTTATTGCTTTGTGCTTGGCATGTCATTATTTTCCATTTGACATTAGGCCCTTTCCAAAATGAATGTGAGGAATTGCTTTCACTTCAAGACTTTCCTTCTTCTCAGTAAAACTCTAGGCGGTGTTATGGGGGGAGGGAAGGGGACACAATCCTTGGACATTTTATTTGGCTCATGCCATGTTATGATCATGTACCTTTTAAATAAGGGGAAATAGTATCTTTAAAGTTAATATCTAGCCAAGAGTTTAGTTAATGAAGAATTAAACTGCACTGTTGATCGGTGCTTTATGTAAATACATCTTAAACGTTTGGGTTGAGAGGGGCCTTAAGAAGGACAGTTCATTGTAGGAAAGCAATTCTGTACATGAGTTTAAGCATACTTGTTGCATTGTCTCTGCAGATTCTATTTTTGTTTACAATATTAAAATGTATGTTAGCAAAAATGGGTGGATTTTCAAATAAAATGCAGCTTCCACAAAACTTTTGTTATGGTATTCTGGTCTGAGGTGCATTTCCTTTTTTTTTTTCTTTATTGTCAGTATCATTTTTTGCTAATAAAAGCATACTCAGGTGATATTTGTTGATTTAATAAAATACAAAATTTCTGTTTTAACTTAATTTTCAAAAAAAAAATTCTTTGTACTTTTTGTTACCTTCTAGACTTGTTTATAAATTGAACTACTTACTAAAGTGTTCATTTTTGTCTTTTTAATCAGATAGATGCCTTCACAGGTAAGTTTAGGAGAAAATACTTTGAGTTTGACACATTGATATAAGTGACTATGTCTGCCCAAAACACATCTGGCTGTATCATGGTTGATACTTAGTAGTAAGTAGGAACAAGCACATGATAGAGGGATTAAAAGCTTTGCATCTATAAATGTCTGCATATATTTGCCATGGCTAGAAAAAAATAATCTTTAGCCAGTATACTTTTGTTAATTTTACCATTTCTAAGTTTCATTATTAAATCATTTTCATATAAATTGGGAAATTGTATTTTTGTAAATTGCCTTCCTTAACATTACCATAAATTTTTGATTTGTCTCTTGGTGTTTAAATAGATGTCATATTTGAGATCTATGGCTTATTTCTATCTGTTGCCTTACCTTTTTTCTTAGAATTTATGTGAAGGTGCTTCATAAACATTTCCATCTTACTGTTAAAATAACTTTGGACTTGGATGGTTGCTAGCCACATTTTAGTTGTTTTACAGACTGGAATTCGAAGCTAGAAAAGAAACTTAACTTGGTTGATAAGCTAATGGATAGAGTTGTCAGTTCTAGTTTTAAAAAGTCCATTGTTCTCTCTGACCTGCTGCTGTCATTAAATATACAAACTGAAAAGAAATTGCATGCCTCTGGGCTAGACTGGTGATCACTCTTTATTCCAGATGGTCTTCTCCTGTGAAGCACATTTCCTGCCCCTTACTCTGATGCCCAGACATCGATAAGACAAATTGCAAACCACATAATACTAACTTTAGTCAAAATACAGTAAGTGAGGTTAATCAGTTATTGCACTTCATAACTACATCAAGTTATATAAACCCATGTATTGCCAGTACCATCATACTACCCAAGTGAGTAACGGCTGCAGAGCTGGGTAAGATTACTAGCAGAGGGCAACTGTATCTGCCTCAAATCATTTTCAAAAATATTTTACCTTTGTTTTTAACATCATATCTTTTTTTTTTTAAAGATCTCCTTGTCTTTACCATGACTTTGAGGTCCAATATTTAGGGGAAGACTTTATGTAGTTTAATTTGGGCAGAAGTACATAGTAAATACCCATTTGTTACTGATGTAGCATGCAGGTGTGATTTTTATGCTGAATGAAACTACCCACATTGGCAAAGTTGTATAAAGGTTCTTTCATAGGCACACCTTTTGGGGCAGGTGTAACCATCTTGAAACAGTAGGTTAACTGATTGTAGGCAGACAACTAGAAGAAAAGGTTTTATGGAAACTTTATTACTTTCCTTTTATCTTTTACAAAATGAATATTACAGTTGATTTTGTTGTAAAACTTGCCATGTGATGATGAAATTCATATGGAGCCACAACAACAACAAAAAAAAAAACCTTGAATAAACCAAAGCTTTCCTGAGTAAAAAGAATGGTGGCATCACACTCCCAGACTTCAAACTATACTATATAGCCCTAATAATTAAAGCAGTGTGGTACTGGAACACACACAGACCAATGGAATCAAATTGAAAACCCAGAAATAAAGCCACACATACTGTGGATAACTATCTTTGTTAATGGAGCAAAGAATATGCAATAGAATGACAATTTGTTTAATAAATGGTGCTGGGAAAACTGGACTGCCACATGTAAAAGAATGAAACGACTACTAGCACACACCATGCACAAAAACTAACTGAAAAGTGTATAAAAGAATTGAACATAAGACCTGAAACCATAAAATGTATTGAAAATATAGGTGGAACACTACATGACATCTCAGAAACATCTTTAAAAGCTCATCTCCCAAAGCCAAGAAAGTGGATGATAAAATGAATAGCTGGGATTACAGCACACTAAAAAGTTTCTGTACAGCAAGAGTCATTAGCCAAAACAACATATATACAATGGAATACTATTCAGCAGTCAAAAAGAAACCAATGCAATTCACAGCAACATAGATGGAACCAGAAGGGATCATGCTTGGCAAAATAGGCCAGAAGGAAAAAGAAAACTATCAAATGGTTTCACTCATAGGAATAAAGGGGGACCAAATATGAGATCAGGAGGAGAAAATGACAACAAAACCAAAACAAAGCTAGCAGGCAACCATAAATGAGAGAGATTCAGCGAGGGTGGGGGAGGATAAGGGTTCAAAACAGGAGAAAAGAGTACAAGGGACTGTGGTGACAGCTCACAGGTTAATTGGTGGTGGGTAATCTACGGGGAACACACAATAATGTAAAAGGTATAAATACCACAATTTTAAAAAGTTACAAAGAGACATTAACCAAAACAGAGACACCCTACTGATTGGGATAAAAAATGGGCAGAAGTGCTAAAAATACACTTCCCCAAAGAGGAAATCCAAATGGCCAACAGGTATATGAAAAAGTGGTCAACATCACTCAGAATCAGGGAAATGCAAATGAAAACCACAGTGAGATACCAACTTACACCAGTGAGAATGGCATTAAAAAAACTAGCAGCAACAACTATTGGCGAGGATGTGAAAAAGGAACTCCTACACTGCTGGTGGGCTGCAAAATGGTGGGAAGAAAAGGTGAAATCTGGCCACATGACCTTGTGAGAGAAACCCAGCAAAAGAGATGTCTTAACCAAAACAAAGAGTTACCCTATTGATTGGGAGAAAATTTTTGCACTCCCTTCAACTGATAAGGGACAGATCACAAAAATCTACAAAGAACTCGCATAATTCAACAAAAAGTAAGCAGTCCAGTCAAAAAATGGGAAGAGGATCTAAAAAGACACTTCTCTAAAGAGGAAATGCAAATGGCCAACAGGTATGTGATAAAATGTTTAAAATCCCTCATAATCAGGGAAATGCAAATGAAAACCACAATGAGATACCACTTTACACCATTGAGAACGGCACATATTAAAAAAACTAGCAGTAACAAATGGTGAGAATATGGTGAAAAAGGAACCCTCCTACACTGCTGGTGAGAATGCAGACTGGACCAACCACTATGGAAAGCTGTGTGGAGGTTCCTCAGACTACTAAACATGGAGATTCCATCTGACCCAGCAATTCCACTCCTAGGAATCTACCCAAAGAACACAAATTAATTCGAAAGGATCCCTACACCCCTGTTTATTGCAGCACTATTTACAATAGGTAAGGTATGGAAACAACCCAAATGCTCAAATATAGATGACTGGATCAAGAAGATGTGGTATATTTGCCAAATGGAATACTATTCAGCAACCAAAAAAGATAAACTTGTGCCATTTGCAGCAACATGAATGAAGATGGAAGGGATTATGCTCAGTGAAATAAGCCGTAGAGAAAAAGAAAAATACCAATGGTTTCACTTGGAGGAGGAATATAGGGGAACCAAATAAGGCATCAGGAAAAAAATAAAATTAAAAGGCAACTATAAATCGGAGATGTTCTGCAGGGGAGGGGAAGCACAAGGGACTATGGTGATGGTGCAAGGGTGAATCGGTCGTGGGAATTTTATGGGGACTACACCTTAGAGGAGAAAGCATACAATGTGCAAAAATGAACAATG
Organism: Scalopus aquaticus; assembly: GCA_004024925.1. Classification (NCBI taxonomy): domain Eukaryota; kingdom Metazoa; phylum Chordata; class Mammalia; order Eulipotyphla; family Talpidae; genus Scalopus; species Scalopus aquaticus. The sequence goes on from PVIJ01003521.1 coordinate 114,727, forward strand.
ATGTAAAATACATATAAATAAATTTTTAAAAGTTGTCATGTGAGAACCATTTTGGGAGCTAAACTTAATCTCGTCGGAGCCTTTCACACAAGCACCCTGCACATCTCCCTTGAACCTGGGGCATTTGGCAGCAATTCTTTGCACTGTTTGGAGCACAGGGAAAGAAGTAAGCAGCACCCCCTGCCCTCATATTCCTGAATACCAGGCTGGCTGCCCTAATGGACAGAACTGAAAATTTATTTCCTTGGCCTCACAACAACCATGTAGGCTCAAGCAACAAGCACACCACACTGGAACTGCTTAGTGTTCATCTTTTAAGGGGCACAAAATCTGTATTGCTCTGATCATTTTTGTCCTGAACTAGGGTAGGGAAAACCCTTCACTTAAACAGCCTTTATTGAAGGGAGGTTTCAGGGCACTGTTGAGAAAGGAAGGAGGGCTTAGTGAAAGAGCCCATGAAACCCAACTAGTACATGTTGGGAGGTGCTGTGATGTTTGGTAGGTGTGCCCATTGTTTGGTATTCATAACAACTGTCTCTTAAAAAGTGATCTCTGACAGCGGGCCTCCCTGGTGGCGCAACGGGTTAAGCGCAGTGCTGTGGAGCTGTCAGCAGCTGCGGCGGGCGTGCCAGTTCAATGTCGACTGGGGAGATTCCCATATGGCCCGGCAGACCTCTTCTGGCTCGCCTACTGCTCCCCTCAGCAGTGTATTTCCTCCTATCTGCCTGTTCTGCTCCCCACTCTGGTGAACCCTCGCCGCCGGGCGCCTCTGGCCTGCACCCCAGCTTGTATGCATAAATAAATATTTTCAAAAAAGTGATCTCTGACAGCTGTATACTGATAACACTGGTCAACAGTGAGGCCGTTACTGACTTAAAAAGGCCCTAATCCGTAGTATCTTGGTGTGCTGAACATGAGTATAACCCTGAAAATTTTTTATTAGTTCTCATTTTGAAGATATTTCATATAATTCATTTTGTATGTTTCACCGTGTAAATTTATCCAGTACAAATGCAACAACATCCTAAATTAGCCTAGAATAATGATGTAATATTGCATTGCATTGCATTGCATAAAACCATCATGCACACATCATCCAGAGTTGAGTGCATCATTTTCTGATGAGATGCAATACTATTGCCAGGCGGCTGCTGAAGGAAGCTGACTTCAGCAGTGCACTGTAGAAAGCCCTGTCGGAAAGGTTGAGCATTGAAAATATTTCAGACTTTGCAAGACAGTTTAAGCTACTGTCACACAGAATTGTTATTAATTTATCCATTTAGGCACAATACAGAACAGTAATGCCTTGAAAGTGCATCAATAGCGTCGACAATTTTTGCTGTTTGTGGAGAAGTGATATTTGCCAACCAGAAGAAAAGTATCACTTCTCAAGTGAAGAAGGCTTATCATCTTTCCTTTAGATGCAAGGTTGGTGACCAAGGCAAGCCTTGGCCCCGCATATATATTGTGCTACATGTACAACACAGCTTTCACAGTGGTTAAATGGCAAAAGACCATCCATGCCATTTGCAGTCCCCATGGTGTGGAGAGAGCCAAGCAACTGCATAAAAGACTGTTACTTCTGCTTGATTCCTCGTCTTTCCAGCGGAATAACAAAAGAAGTTGAGAATACCCAAACATTCCATCTGCACTGAGACCAGCTCCACATGAGGGACTTCTGTTCCAGAACCTCCAGCAGAATATTCTCTTGATTCATCTGATGAGGAAAAGGGTGAGCCAACCTGTTCTTCTCCTGTTCCGTCAGCATGCAGTGATCCAGATTTTCACTGTGGTGCATCATCAACCCCACACAGACTAACACAGGAAGAACTCAATGACCTGGTTTATGATTTGTACTTATCCAAGAACAAGGCAGAATTGCTAGGATCAAGACTCCAACAATGGAATCTTCTAGAAGAAGATGTCACAATGACTTTATATCGAAAGTCCACCAGCAGTTGGAGCCTTTCTTCAGAAAGGAAAGTACTCTGGTATTCTGTTCTGATATTGAGGGCCTCATGAGTGCCTTAGAAATCACTCATGACCCACAAGAATGGAGACTGTTTCTTGACTCTTTGAAAGTGAGTCTTAAGGCTGTGCTTTTGCACAATGGAAACCGTCTTCCATGTATTCTATTCCTGAACAGCTGTACAAGAGACAAGCGAAGAAATCTAAGTAGTCTGTGACTTGATCTTTTACAAGTATTAGCCGTAGGCCTATTGCTATTGGCATGCATTTCGTGATGCAAACATCAATTTATTACAGATTACAAAAAACAAGAGCCAAAATTAGAATTTGACTGTCATATTCGTGTTGAGCACATACAATTTGATTGGAAATGACTAATTTTATTTCAGTAACATGACTTTTGAAAAATTTGTTGACCAGTGTAAGCAGAGCTTAGAGTTCTTGATGGCCAGAATTTATATCACAGTCGGGTCCAAAGTAGAAAAGAAGGAATTGATACTTCATCTTGTAAAGGTAGAATGAATCAAATTGGTGTGATGCTGGTCTAAAAGAAACATGAACATAATAGAAAAGTGTGGAATGACAGTAAATATATGTAACAGTATCTGTCCCTAATTCCTTTAGAGGTGCTAAAACCCTTACCATTTCCTAAGTTAGAAGAACACTAGGAACATCTTTTATTCTAATATTTGGTCAAAACCACACATCTGAGGTGTTTAGATATGTGATAGGCGACTATTTAATAAGCCTGTTTTACCAATATATCTATTTGGGAAAGGGAGGGGGGAGAATATTCTCCAACATATACCATACAACTTCCAAATGTGTTGAAGAGTAAATGTAAGAAATTAAAGAAGGAAGATAATAAAGGTGACAATCTTCAGGGAAAGGATGTAATTTTTATTTAACAGTTCACTTTAGAAGCAAAACGAATGATTGGTGAAAAAAGTTCCTTTCATAGTAACTTAAAAATTTACATGAAAATAATAGTGCTTTCCAAGTATAAGGCTGTTCTGAGTGCTTTTGTCTATATTTGGAGGTATCTTTTCCTTATAGAGGAAGAATCCGACCTAAAGGGTTAAGTCACATATTGTGTAATCTTTATTACATGTTTGAGCCCTTGTGGTCTGGCTCTAGGTCTACTCCTGCCATTTTGCTGTACCCTAATGCCATTTTGCCACTGAATAACCTTTGTGTATATAAAAGCACGGGCAGTAATATACACAGTTTGATTACTAAGCTGAAACTGGGTGACTACAAGCCAGTGCAGCTTTCTTGGATGGAAATTGGCAGTGGTTGTTAGACATCTTTGAGAGTATATATCCTTGCTTCAATAATTATACTTTTAGAAAATAAAAAGCAGAGTAAACTAGGAATGGGGCTTTGACCAGACTATTTGTCCTGAATTGTGTTGCATTTCACATAAATGCAAAGACAGGAATTATCCATATCAAAGAAAAGGAGGTCATAATAATGAGATACATCTCAGTGAGGTCACCCCTTGAGACCGTTGCTACAACCAAAACAAACTCAATCTCAGTAGACAGGTAGAGACAGTGCAGATCTTTATTGCCATCCCAAACCAGAGACCAGTCCAGACTGCTGATTCCCAGGTCAACCAAATGGAAAGATGTCCCCCAGCCCCGGAGGGCCGGTGTGCTGGTAGTGAGGGAGAGGGTCTTACAATGAAGACAGGAGGAATGCTGGTTCTGTATACTCAGGGGAACAAGAGTCTTTACCAGTCACTCAAATAGAGCAAAGGGCCTTCTATCCATCAACTTAAGTTGTAATGTCCTGAGATTTAAGAAGTGGAACGCCAAAGTCCCTTGTCTTGTGTGAAGGAAACTCCAGAATCTATAAGGCATTTTTAGTTTCACATTTATTAAGCAGCTTCTCACAAAGTTTGTTGATTGTAGACCTTAGCTGCACGTTTTCACAATGTCTTCACCCTCAATAACTTTCTACCAAATGTAGATTCCTGAGAGACTGGGAATGATCCATAGGGAGGGTAATTGTGTGTCTGCATGGCTCCAGCCCCACAGTGCCTATACTTCAATTCTGTATTCTAGCTGCCAAAGCCCTTCAGTATGTGACACTGCTCATACAATAGTCAAGTCCTACAACAATTCCAACTAACCTTTCTCATACCTATATTCTTGAAAGTTATACTGTCTTTTTCTCTTCACTGCCTCTTACTAGAACTCGAGTTCTCTGCCCTTTTGTTTGCATCTCTATTTCTATCCATTCTGCTTGTTCAAATCCTATCACTCAGGTGTAGGAAAATTAGCAATTATGATCATTTTCAAGGACACTGTAAATTGGAAAGCACTTTCAGAAAGTCCCAAAAATATTTGTATCATTTGCCCTGTTTTCCCATTTCTATAAACCTAAAGAAATTAACCAAAGTCTGGAACATACTTAATGCAGATTATCTGTCACAGTGATCAAAGTTACCAAAGGGACAACTGTGGAGTAAGAAAAAGTTTAATGATCAGTCCCAGAGAACATGTCCATATTAAAGGGTTAATGAAGACTGAGAATCAACAGAGATGGGAAATAACCAGGAAATGTTAAGGACCTAGTTAAAGAAGTTGGGTATGGTCAACGCAAGTGAAAGTCTCAAACCTCATCAAAATTATATTCTACTGACAATGAAACAAATATGCCAATGGAATAGCATCAAAAGCCCCCCAAATAAACTTAATCATATACAGTCAATTTGACCAGAAAGCCAAGACTACTCAATGGGGAAAAGATATTTTATTCAATAAACAAGTGGTAGGTATTCATTCAAAAATTGAACTGAAAATATATCGAAGACTTAAAATCATAAAACTCCTAGAAGAAAACAGTAGTAAAACTCCTTGAATGGGTCTTGGTCATCATTTTTTGGATATGACACCCAAAGGACAAGTAACAACAACTTTTAATATGTGGGACTACATCAAACGAAAACATCTACACAGCAGAAGAAACCATCAACAAAGTGAAAAGACAACCTGTAGATTGAGAAAAGATATTTGCAAACGATATATCTAATAAAGGGTTAATTTTCAAAATACCCAACTCATACAACTCAATAGCAAAAGAAAAAAAATCCCAATTAAATAGACAAAGTACCTGATTAGACATTTTTCCAGAGAAGATACACAGAAGGCATATGTGAAAATACACTCAACATATCTAGCTATTAGGAATTGCGAATTAAAACCTCAATGAGTTCACCACATGCTTGGCAGAATTGTTATTATCAAAAAGAGCTCACGAAACTCATCAAAAGGAAAACAAACAACCCAATCAAAAATGGGCAGAAGAGCTAAATAGGCTCTTTTCCAAAGAAGATAATCAGTTGGCCAACAGGCACAAGAAAAAATGGTCACCACCATTCATCACCAGGGAAATGCAAATCAAAACCACAATAAGATATACTACCTCACACACCAATAAGAATGGTCCATATATATATAGGCCCAAAGTGCTGGTAAGGATGTGGAGAAAAAGAAATCCTTTTACACTGTTGGTGGGAATCAGACTGGTTTAGCTCTTTTGGAAAGATGTTGGGAGTTTTCTCAAAAGACTAAAAATGGATCGGTCACATGATCCAGCCATTCCACGCCTAGGTATCTATCCAAAGAACCCAAAAACACTAATTCAAAAGGAAACCTGCACTCCTATGTTAATAGCAGCACTTTTTGCAATAGTCAAGATATGGAAACAACCTAAATGATCCAGAACAGATAAGTGGATAAAGAAGGTGTGTTATCTACACAGTGGAATACCACTCAGTGATCAGAAAAGATAAACTCATGTCATTTGCAGCAAAATGGATGGAGCTGGAAGGTGAAATAAACCAGAAAGAGAAAGGTAAGTACCAGATAGTTTCATTTATATGTGGAATATAAAGAAATTTTAAAAAGTATCAAATTCTTAAAGCAGACAGCGATCAGAAAAGACAAACTGTAAAACTGACCCCTGAAAGCAGATCATAGATTTGAAGCATTTAGAGGGGGGAGGGGAGACAAAGAGGGGAGGGAGAAAGAATGGGAAGAAAACAGCAGGTGTGGGAAGAGCACAAAGGACTATGGTGGAGGACTAATTACGTGTGCCATGGTGGTGAGAGAGGTAAGGTGACCACTCCTGAGGAGAGAAATCTTATATTGTAGAAAAAAACCTGCAAGGTTCTGAAATGAGTAACTCACAAAAAATAAATAAAAATAACAAAGTATATTTAATATTTTTGCTGACTCAATACTGCATCTGTATTTTTAAATAGCCACTGATTTCTGGAGTCTGCCTTTCCTCCCTTGGAAAGTACTTTCAATAAAACTCTGCTTTACTTCTAACCTCTCAGTCTCTGGATTCTTCCACAACACATGCTGAGCTAACCTTGACCCCTGCCCACCACATCAGGCTATCTCATATCTCCACTTATGTGACTTTTAGGATTTTGAAGTCATTGATCATAAAAAGTTTCAAGAAATCAATGTTTATTTTACTCAAAATTATGTATCTGTGAAAGTGGCTGCTAGTTTTCCTTCAAATCCTCCCCCTCCCCTTTTTATAATAATGCATTCATTTGGCTGTGTTAGCTGAGTATATTGGGAAGCAGGAGCCCCATAAGCGCTGTTACTGTGGGGACATGAGCAGGCTTGAGGACCAGGGCTGTGCGCCTGTGGGTGAGGGCCAGCCCCTGGCTCTGGTGTGATCAGCCTAATTCTCGACCTCTTGGATGAGCATCTGGCCCTGCCGGCTCAGCGAACTCACCACCTGAGAGACTGCCCCACCTCACCGTAGGTCAGGCCTAGATGTGCAGGTCAGGATTTCACCTTTGAGATCATTAAGGATCAAACATGGACCAATCTGACTGGAGCTTGACTGGCAGCTATCAGACAGCTGGGATTGTAAACAGATCAATCAGGTTTGAAAGGCAGGGCATATAAGCTAAGGCTCCAGAAGGGTAGCCTTAGAAACTCTTTTTTCCAAATTACCTCATTTGTTAATAAACCTCATTGTTCTTGCACTTGAGCCTGAGTCATGTCTTACAATTATGAGCACACGAGTGAGAACCCGCCAACAGTGAGTTGTCTTCCAGCCTTGGCACTGTTTTAGTTAGCACTGTTGTGCATGGTTACCCAAATTAAAGGTTCTAATACCCAGCTTCTCTGGCAGCCATTTGACATAGTTCTAACCAACAGAATGTGAGTAGAACCGTGCAAATTTCTGGTCATGTCTCCCCTTCCCTTTCACCGTCCTTCCTCATCCTGCTGCCTGGGATGTGGTTGTATCGCTCAGCCACAGAGGATGAGAGCGATACCTCAAGGACTTAAAAATGAACACCTACCCATCTATGGTCAGAGTTGCAGTGTCATCTCAGGCCTGTGTGAAAGAGTAAATAAACTTCCTTCTCGCATGAATCACTGTGAGGGGGAATTTTCTGTCATATGCAGCCAAACTTAATCCTAATACAGAAACTAAAGCAAATCTTTCCCTCATGAGAAGTCAATGTTTTTAATAGTAAAATGTTGTTCTTAAAATACTATATCAGGCTCTCTTATTAAGTATTTTCTTTCAAAGAAAACGGAAGAGCTCAAACCACTTGATAAAATATTCTCCTTAATCTGGGGGCATCCAAAATGGCTGACCTACGAATACTTAGATGTGTGGGACTGGCTGTTCTCAAAAACGTGTTCTGTCACACCAGACTGTAGTGTTACTGAAACTCCTGCTCATGGGCGGGGAGGCGGGGGCAGGGATTCAGGGTTCTGCTTTGGCAGCAGCTCCTCAACCCTGGGTGAATGTCAACTATGCAAACAGAGCAGGATGGACAGTTCCTATGATTGAAACGTTTAATGACTGTTTAGTTATACTAATAATAGCAAATACTTAAATGTGCTTATTCTATGCATGTTACATTCATTAATCTAGCAGATCCTTGTTATAATCCTTTTGAGGTGAAGCTACAATTTGCTTACTTTACAGATGAAAAATCAGGCTGAGGGGAATTTGGGAACTTTCCTGAAGTCCCCCCTCACGGACTCTACTCAAGCCTTGCTGGTATCCTTGCTTTCTATGTAGAGAAACCAAGCGTAGTCTCCTTTAACGTCTTTGCTCCTTGCTTTGCCTGTATGTGTGGGGAGGGGGGCCACTTTCCACATCTTACCCTTTGCTTCCTCACTGCACTCAGCTCTGTTCAAAGGTCACCTCATCAAAGGTGAGATCCTATCCAAAAGAGCACCTTCTCACATCACTCTACCCTCTCAGCCACTTTCTCACCACTTTTCATGAAACACTTGCTGTCTACTCTCTCAAGAAAACTAAGCTCCATGAAGGAAAAATCCTGTCTTATTAATTCTTGCACCTAAAACTAGTGGCACACAGAGGACACTCAATGTGTTGAGAGAATGAAAAAGTAAATTTACTTTCACTTAAAAGAAAACCCTCCCTTGGTCTCTGCACCTTTGCTTATTGTCCTTTCTTTGTCTCTTTAGTTCATAGCCAAACTTCTTGGTAATTTTATACATTCTCCATCATCTTAATTCCATGTAATCTGGTTTCTGCCCCTACCAATTACTAAGTATAGTTAGAGGTAAAGTTTAAGTTCCTAGTTCCTAGTAGAGCCAATGCACAGGTCTGATCCCTCCCTGGTATAATTGTGTAATAATTGATCATTGCATAAGTTTAAGATGTACAGAATGGTTTGATTTATAAGTATTGTGAAATGAATTATATAGTAGGTTCAGCAAGCAACCATCCTCTCACAGATACACAATAAAAAAGGGGGGGGAAAGTTTCACCTTGTAATAAGAACTCCTAGGATTTACTCTCCCAACTGTATATCATGCAGCAGTGCTAGCTATAGTCATCACGGTGTGCATTGTATCCCTAGGACTTATTTATAACTGGAAGTTGCTACCTTTTGATGACCTATTTCCAGGTCCCCCTCTCTCCACCCTTCACCTGGTAACAGTCTGATCTTTATCTTTATGAGTTTTATTTAGATTCCACATATAAGTGATGTCATACGGTATTTGTCATTCTCTTCTTTTCACTTAGCATAATGCCTTCAAGGTCCATCCATATTGTTGCAAATGGTAGACTGGATATTTTATGACTGAATAACATTCTACTGTGTGTCTCTCACTTCTTTATTCATTCCCCCATCACAGACATTGAGATTGTTTCCACAAATTAGCTATTATAAACAATGCTGCTTGAACATAGGAGTACATATATCTGAGTTAGTGCTTTTGTTTCCTTTGGAGATATTCCAAGAAGTGGAATTGCTGGAACACATCATAGTTCTGTTTTTAATTTTTTGAGAATCCTTAATATTGTTTTCCATAGTGGCTGTGGCAATTTACAAACCCACAGACAGCACAAAATTTCCCTATTTTCCACATCCATGTCAGCACGAAACTCCCAACATCTTCCAAAAGAGCTAAACCAGTCTGATTCCCACCAACAGTGTAAAAGGATTTCTTTTTCTCCACATCCTTACCAGCACTTTGGGCCTATATATATATATGGGCCATTCTTATTGGTGTGTGAGATAGTGTATCTTATTGTGGTTTTGATTTGCATTTCCCTGGTGATGAATGGTGGTGACCATTTTTTCTTGTGCCTGTTGGCCAACTGATTGTCTTCTTTGGCAAAGAGCCTATTTAGCTCTTTTGCCCATTTTTGATTGGGTTGTTTGTTTTCCTTTTGTTGAGTTTCGTGAGCTCTTTGATATCAGTCCCTTGTCAGATATATTGTGTGCAAATATTTTCTCTCATTAAGTAGGGTGTCTCTTTATTTTGGTTACTGTCTTTTTCTCTGTACGAAGCTTTTTAGTTTGATGTGGTCCCAGTTGTTTATATTCTCCTTTGTTTTCCATGCTGCTGGAGATGAGGCCTCAAAGATATTTCTGAAGTTTATGACATGGAGTATTTTACTGATGTTTTTTTCTTTTTGTTTTATGATATCAGGTTTTATATCCAAGTATTTTATCCACTTTGAGTTGAGTGTCATGTATGGCATGAGATACTTAGCTAGTTTCATTCTTTTGCATGTGGTAGTCCAGTTTTCCCAACATCATTTATTGAAGACTCTTTCCTTATTCCAGTGAATATACTGTCATAGATTAGTTGTCCATATATGTATGGTTTTAATTATGGACTCTCAATCCAATTCTATTGGTCTGTGTACCTGTTTTTGTTCCAGTACCATGCCATTTGAATTATTATGACTTTATAGTGTAGTTTGAATATGGAAGTGTGATATCTCAGTTATTTCCCTTTTTAGTCAGGAGAGCATTGGGTGTTTGGGGTTTTTGTGTATCCATATGAATTTCAGTAATATTTGTCCTATTTCCTTAAAGAATTCTGTTGTGATATTTATTAGTATTGCATTGATTCTGTAAATTGCTTTGGATAGGATGGTCATTTTGACAATGTTGATTCTTCTTATCCATGCTTAGGCAATCTTTCAATTTCTTTGTGTCTTCAATTTCTTTTACAATGTTTTGTATTCTTCCTTGTACAGGTCCTTCACCTCTTTTGTTAGGTTTATTCGTAGATATTTAATTGTTTTTGGTGAGATTGTACATGGGTTGGCTTTCTTAATTTCTTCTTCTAGTTCATTGTATATAGGAAGGCAATTGATTTTTTCATGTTGATTTTGTATCCTGACACTTGGCTGAGCTGGTTTATTGTTTTAATGAGTTTTTCATGGAGTCCTTAGGGTTCCCTATGTATATTATCATATCATCTACAAATAATGATTACTACTTCTTTCTCAATTTCGATTCCCATTACAGCTTTCTCTTGCCTAATTGCTCTAGCTAGGATTTCTAATACTATGTTGAATAGTCGTGGTGAGAGGGGCCATCCTTGTCTTCTACCAGATCTTAGTGCAAAGGCTTTTAGTTTTTCACCTCTGGGAACGATACTAGCAGTGGCTTTTATTATGCTAGAGTACATTCCAGTTATCCCCAATTTTTCAGGGGTTTGCATCATAAATGAATGCTGAATCTTGTCAAATGCTTTCTCAGCATCTATTGATATGATCATGTGGTTTTTTTACTTTCCTTTTTGTTGATGTGGTGAATTATGTTGGTTAATTTTCAGACACTGGACCATCCTGTGTTCTTGGTATCAATTCCACTTGGTCACAGTATGTAATCTTTTTAATGCATTGTTTGATTTGGTTTGCTAATATTTTATTGAGATTTTCATCTTGGTTCATTAAGGAGATTTCTTTCTCTGTGTTGTCTTTGTTTTTGGTGTTAGCATAATGTGGTCCCAAAATGTGTTTGGAAACATTCCTTCTTTCCCAATTTTTTAGGAGTCTGAGCAGGATAGGTATCGATTCATTTGGGTTTTCGCCTTCTTTTTCTTTGTGAACTTAGCTAGATGCATGTCTATTTTGTTTATTCTTTTCAAAGAATCAGATTTTGGCTCATTGATCTTTGGGACTGTCTTTTGTTTACTATTTCATTTATTTCTGCTCTAATGTTTTATTATTTCCTCCCTTCTACTGGCCTTTGGATTTTTTTGTGCTTCTTTTCCCAGTTCCTTGAAATGAAAGAAATGTTTGTTTATTTGGGCTTTTTCTAGTTTCTTTATGTGGGTCTGTCTTGCTATACCTTCCTCTTAGTATTGCTTTTGCTGTGTCCTATACATTCTGAAAGGTGTATCCTCATTATCATTTGCCTCAAGGTATTTTATTTTCTCTTTGATTTCTTCATTAACCCAGCGGTCATTTTTTCCTCATTTGTATATTTGAGCCCACTGATTTGTTCTTCCATTGGATTCATTCTACTTCCTTGGCTTTCTTAGAAATTTTCATCTCTTCCATTGATCTTCCTACATAGTACAGTTCAATTATTTTCTTAAAGTGTTGATCTTCTTTTCCTTGTTTGTGTTTTTCATAGTATTTATTTGCTTTTCTGTTTTTTTACATATTTGTGAACTGTGTTTCTGTGTTTTCTTTTCATTGTTCCAATTCTTTAATTTCTTTCATCATGGCGATTTTGAATTCTGTTGTCTGATAGGGAAAGACCCTCTTCCAGATTTCGGTGGCGTGGCTCTGGGTTTTTGTTGTCTCTCTGTGGTGAATTGTTCCCTTGAGGATTTGCTTGACAATTTGTATTTTTCTTTCTTCCCATTGCTTGCTTTTGGGTTTGCTTGGCTATGGTTGGGGTTTCTGTGGGTGTGGGTTTTCCTCTCCCACTATTCTTGTTGGTTAGCATGTGATAGATACAGTAGCTGGGACCTCCCATAAAGCTGATCCGAGGGAGTGGTGGGGCTATGGGACTGTGCTGGTTGGTGGGACCTCTGTGGCCTGCTCAGGCTTGGATCTGGGCAAGTGGTGGGTTCACAGGACCTGCTGGGGACAGAATCCCATTTAATTTCAAAGTTAAATTTAACCTCATCATAGCCTACAAAAGAATTACAGTTTATAATTTAGAATTGCGATATTTCAAGGAAATCAAGTACAAAAAATGTCAACGTCTTAAAAAATGAAAATAAATAAATCCAAACTGCCAGTTCTCAGTAAATATTACGAGACATGTTGAAATTGTGTACCTTCTTACCAGATTTTAGATCAACGGCATGCCACGTTGACATTTTACATAAATAGCACATACGTCATAGACATTTAACTGGCTGGGAGAAAATGACTGATGCAGAAATGAAAAGTAACGGTCAAGGAACTTCAAACATTGGAAGTTAATTGCACACTTGCATCAGGACCTTGGTGAAGTGGGACATGCCTTCCCTCTGATGTGGAGTCTGAGGGCTTTAAGTTAAAGATGTTTTTCTATCCTCAGTCACACAGACGAAACTCCAACATAGTTAATTTTAATTCCTTTTAGGTGGGAAATGTTGCAAGGCCTAGCATATTTTCATAGCTGAGACTATACGAAAAACTGGTCTTAACCCAAGAAGGCAAGAGGTCAGTGAGTTGCAGGACTCAGAAAGAAATGCTGACAAAACCTCTACGAAGAATCTGTGAGGATATCTTACTCTTTAGTCCCTTTTAAACTCATTCACTGGGCTGGAAATATGAGGACATTTCTGTCTGAAGAATGTGGAAAGGTATTTTGAAGGGATTTAGCGCTTACTCAGATCAAAAGAACAGGATGACCTAAAAACAGACCCAAATTCAAGAGTCAGGATCCAAAAATGCAGGCTTTCTGGGAACTGGATTCTCACAGTCATAGGAATAGCAAATGGAAATAGAGTTAATAGTGTTAAAGTCACCAATATTTAGAAAGCCTCCATTGCTTGAGGGCACATTTCCTTGTGTCTAGTGCAAAAGTCAGTTTTATTCCAAGAAAAATACAGAGAACTCTTGTGTTGAGATCTTATTTAAAAAAAAAAAAAAAAAAAAAAAGCAAGGCTAGAAAAGGACTTGAACAAACAGCCCTTTATCGCCACAAAAAATCTCCCGGCCTTTCCATTCCCTAAATTGCTCTAGTGTCTGACTGTAAGACTTAGAAAGAAACAAAAACATTACCACTGATCCGCAGAGCTGCACAGCCTCCCTCCCTACATCTAGAATTGTGGTCGCAGGTATATTTCTTGTCCCCACATGCGGGTGCTCATCAGCAGACACAGGGCTCGGCTTCTCAGAGCCCGTTTGGGCTCACTTTGCACTCACACAAGTGGAGACTGCCCCTGGAGAGGAGCGTGTGGAGGCCAATGCCATGAAAGGCTGGTTGGCGCTGCCCAGCAGAGCTGTCTGACAGGCCTCTGCACCTTCAGGCGGTGCACTGCAAAGACAGCAGGGGAGATTACTGCTAAATGTCAGTCAGTACATCAACTATCATACATTCATCTTCACCGTCGTCATCTCGCGGGCAACAGCGTTAGAAGTGACACAGGTTGAGGGAAAGATTATGCAAAGTCCTGTGGAGCTATAAGAAGCCTAGAGGGGCTACACGGGAAGTAAGGTGGAGCCCCAATCCAAAGGCAGTCTCGCACTTACTAGCCTTGAGTACCCAGGCGGGGCAAGTACACAGGGAGTGTACATGCGTGGGGGATGGAATTAGGGATGCAGGCCAGGGTGGAGTGACCAGGGGCTATTGCTTAGGGGACTCCATTATTCCTGCCAGTCTAAGCACATTACCTCTATTCTAATGTCTGCCTGCTGTTTTCAGCAGATACTGGTTTCCCAGTATGTTTCTCAAACCAGGACTTTTGCCCTGGTGAGAGGTGCCCTGCCTGACTCCACGTTTTAGCTTGACCAGCAGGAACTCTGGGCACCAAGACAATATCCCTGAGAATAAGGAGCATGGGGGATCCCACACAGCATGTGTGGGTTACACGCACTTTTTCTAGTCCTTAAACTAATCCTGCAATATGTCCATGGACCATGGTTGAGGAAACCAGGCTTGAAAGAGGTGAAGTGTTGCCCAAGGGTCAAGGCCCAGCCTAACTTGGCAGAATGTTTCCTGTGCTACACCCTGTTTCCTTACACCTTCTAAATTTCTTTCTTTTAAAAAATTAGTTATTTATTTACATATATTTTACATCATTGTTGATTTTTGTACAATGTTTGCTTTCTTTTCTCAGATATAGTCTCCCTAAAATTCCACCAACAGTTCTCCCGTGCACCACCAGAGTTCCTTGTGCTCTTTCGGCACTCGTTTTGATCCCTCTCTCTCCGCCTCCACTGCAGAATGTCTTTGATTTATAGTTGCCTGTTTATTTTTGTTTTGTTGTGTTGTGTTTTTTTTTTAAGTTTTTATTGGTTTTTTTTTTTTCATTTTATACATACAAGCTGGGGTACAGGCCAGAGGCGTGGGGTGGCGAGAGGGTTCACCAGAAACAGAGTAGGGAGCAGAACAGGCAGATCAGAAGTACACTGCTGAGGGGAGCAGCGGGCGAGGCAGGAGAGGTCTGCCGCACCATGTGGGATTCTCCCCGGCTGGGCGGCGAACTCGCATCGCCGCTGCCGACAGCTCCACAGAGCAGCGCTCAACCGCTGCACCACCGGGGAGGCCCTGTGTTGTGTTTTTTATTGTTATAATTTTTTTCCCTGATCCCCTATTTGGTTCCCCTATATTCCTCCTGTAAGTGAAACCACCTTCTGCATTTCTTCACACCTAATTCTAGGGTCAAAAATCAACGATTTCCCATCGTGAGGCTAAAGCTGCTGCCACTTAAACCCTGCCCTCCCAAAATCTTGAATAGCAATATGTAAAAATCACGTAGTTGTTATTTTGAGAACCAAAACCTTGATAAAATTCTAAACTCACTTTGAGTTTAATTCCTAGCCAGTTACTAAAGACGCTACAAATAAAATAAAGACAACTTTGTCTCCTCCCACTTTCCCTGTTTCCTTGCTGTTATTGCTAAAAAAACAAAGGCAGAGTTCACCAACCCTGAGAGGCCTCCCTGACCCATTAGTCTCATACTGGATCCCCAGTATCTCAGCAAAGGCAAAGTTTAATTTTGCCTCCCAGGATCCTTGGATGCTAGGCCTGGCCCCAAGGACTCATCTGATAAATGTTTTGTGGAGGACATGACTCTGATAGAAGTTCACAGTGGTACAACATTATTGAGATTTGCTTTGTGGTATAGTCTCATAACAAAGTTACATAGGATTTGGGCCTTTAAGAAAACAATGCAGATTTGTTTTAGAAATACTGCTATTCTGCAAATTATAAACACAAGTGATATTAACATAAGGAAAGAGCATTTTCTCCTTTCTGTTCCAAAGAAGGACTTTTTGACTCTGACATCTTCTTGGCAGCAAACAAGACTTTTAGTCATTTGATATTTTCTTCTGATTCACATTCATATAGTGAAGGAGAAACTGCCACAACTAAGAAATGAATGCTGGACTCCTACCATGTTATGCCTGGCTTGTTTTAATAATCTCATGGTGAACTTTCCAAGTGCAGAGAAAAACAATGTTAGTTTCTGCTGACCTACTGAAATCAGTAAGCTATCACACAGAAGCTTTGTTGGTTACTAGAAGCTTTTTGATTTGTCCAAGTTGAAAGTCATTAAACTGCTTTTTCCCCTATCTTAAAAAAGTAAAATTAAATGATATCGATAAAGTTTGTCTTTCCTAAAAAGAAAACTGAAAAACCCGCTCTGTATTGTTTCTAACAGTTCCAAGGATATTTCTGTTTCTGCAGACCTTTGAAAGTCTGTCCTAACAAAGCATTCTTGCTGCTGTCCATACTGCAAGACACTGTCACTTTAAGAAACGGGTTTGGAATATGGTTATTTGAAATGTGGTTATTGAAAGTCTTGAAAAATCTCTTTGGAGTATAAAATATATCAGTAAAGCACACAAATTTTAAGTGTCTCCCTTCATGAATTTTGTGAAGTGAATACATCCATGCTAACTGCCACTCAGATCAAAATTACCTGAAACCTTCATGTGTCTTCCTGGTTATCCCCACAAAGCTAACCACCATTCTGATTTCTCTCATCATAGATTAGTATGCTTGTTTGCTTTTGACACTTATGTAAATATAATCATACTGTATGTGCTCTTTTGTGTCTACCTTCTCTCATTCAATATTATATCTATATGACTGATGTACATTGCTACATGTGGTAGTAGTCCTTTTTCATTCCTGTATAGTATTTCATCATGTGAATATAGCACAATTTATATACGTATTTTACTGCTGATTGTCTTTTGCGTTGTTTCAATTTTTTGTCTTTTGTCAGTGAAGCTGCTAGAAATATTCTTAAAGATGTCTTATGATACTGTAAGAATTCATTTCTGTTCCATATTAAGCCCAGAATTGAGCAGTTGAATTCAGCACTAATACTGCCAGTATTCAGCATTAGCACTACCAAACATATTCCAAATTATTTGCATCAATTTATGCTCCACCAACAATTATATGAGTTCAGAATGACAACGAGGACACAACTTTCCAGAACATCTGGGACACAGCAAAAGGAGTAATAAGAGGAAAATATATAGCATTATAAACTCACATCAAGAAAGAAGAAACAACCCAAAGAAACAATTTAATCTCACATCTCAAAGAACTAGAAAATGAACAACAAAAAACCCCAAAAGATAGTTTAAGAAAGGAAATTTAAAAAATCAAAGCAGAACTAAAGGAAATGGAAATAAAAAAAAATCCAGAAGATTAACAAAACCAAAAGCTGGTTCTTTGAAAAAATAAACAAAATAGACAAAACACTAGCCAGGCTTACAAAGAAAAAATGAGAGAAAACATACATAAATAGGATCATAAATGAAAAAGGAGAAATCACAATGGACACAGTAAAAATAAAAAAAATAATCAGAGATTACTATAAACAGCTATACAGAAACAAGTATAACAGCCTAGAAGATGTGGACAAATTTCTAAAACTATACAATCACCCAAAACTAGACAAAGAAGATATAGAACACCTAAACAGACCAATCACAAGTAGTGAAATTGAAACAGTAATTAAAAACCTCCCCCAAAACAAAAGCCCAGGACCAGATGGTTTCACAAATGAATTCTACCAAACATTCAAAAACGAAATAGTCCCTATATTACACAAACTCTTTCAAAAAACGAGAAGGAAGGAGTACTACCAAACACATTCTATGAAGCAAATACTATTCTAATACCAAAACCAGACAAAGACAATACAAAAAAAAGAAAACTACAGACCAATCTCCTAATGAATACTGATGCAAAAATATTTAACAAAATCTTGGCCAATAGGATCCAACAATGCTTCCATAAGATAATACACCACGACCAAGTGGGATTTATTCCAGGGACACAAGGATGGTACAACATCTGAAAATCAATCAATGTAATCCAACACATCAACAAAAAGAAAAATAAAGACCAATGATCGTATCAATGGATGCTGAGAAAGCATTTGACAAAGTACAACACCCATTTATGATAAAAGCCCTTGAAATCCTTGGGATAG
Organism: Scalopus aquaticus; assembly: GCA_004024925.1. Taxonomy (NCBI): domain Eukaryota; kingdom Metazoa; phylum Chordata; class Mammalia; order Eulipotyphla; family Talpidae; genus Scalopus; species Scalopus aquaticus. Next base: position 132,597 of record PVIJ01003521.1, read on the forward strand.
AAGGAACATACCTCAACATAATAAAAGCCATATACGACAAACCCACGGCCAGTATTATCCTCAACAGTGAGAAGCCGAAGGCCTTTCCCAAAGATGAGGAACAAGGCAAGGATGTCCACTCTCACCATTACTTTTCAATATAATACTGGAAGTCCTAGCCAGAGCAATTAGACACGAGAAAGACATTCAAGGGATCCAAATAGGAAAAGAAGAAATTAAACTGTCTCTATTTGCAGACGATATGATAATATATATACAAAACCCTAAACACTCCATAGAAAAACTATTCAAAATAATAGACCAGTTCAGTAAAGTAGCAGGATACAAAATCAATGCACAAAAATCAGTAGCCTTCCTATATGCAAACACCCAATCTGAAGAAGAAGAAATTAAGAAATCCATCCCCTTCAAAATCGAAACCAAAAGATTCAAATATCTGGGAATAAATCTAACAAAAGACATAATGCACTTATACAAAGAAAACACAAAACTCTGTTGAAAGAAATAGAAGAAGACACAAGGAGATGGAATGGCATCCCTTGCTCATGGATTGGAAGGATTAACATTATCAAAATGGCAATCCTAGCAAAAGCAATTTAGAGATTCAATGCTATTCCAATAAAAATCTCAATGACATTCTTCAAAGAAATAGATCAACTACTGATGAAATTCATATGGAACCATAAAAAACCTCGCATAGCTAAAGCCCTACTAACTAAAAGGAAAGAAAATGGAGGAATTTCACTCCCTGATTTCAAACTGTACTACATAGCCATAATAATTAAAACAGCATGGTACTGGGACAAAAACAGACAGAAAGACCAATGGAACCGAATAGAATACCCAGAATTAAAGCCACATATCTATGAACAACTAATCTTTAACAAAGGAGCAAGGAAAATGCAGTGGAACAAGGACAGTCTATTCAATAAATGGTGCTGGGAAAACTGGACAGCCACATGCAAAAAAATGAAGCTAGACTACTACCTCACACCCTGCACAAAAGTCAACTCAAAATGGATAAAAGACCTGGATGTAAGACCTGAAACCATAAAATGTATAGGAGAAAATATAGGCAAATCTCTACACGACATACATGTCAGCAAAATCTTGAA
>PVIJ01003522.1:0-24661 GCA_004024925.1 Scalopus aquaticus
TGTCTTTCAAGATTTTGCTGAGATGTATGTCATGTAGAGTTTTGCCTATATTTTCTTCTATACATTTTATGGTTTCTGGTCTTACATCCAGGTCTTTTATCCATTTTGAGTTGACTTTTGTGCAGGGTGTGAGGTAGTAGTCTAGCTTCATTTTTTTGCATGTGGCTGTCCAGTTTTCCCAGCACCATTTATTGAATATTATACCACTTCCTCTTGTACTCTTTCCTTTGACTCTCAGGTGAAAGAAATGCTTCTCCTGTATTCCCCATCTTTTTCCCATCTCCATACTAACACTTATTTCAGAGCTATAACTGTTTGCATGACTGTCTTTCCCACTAAATTCTTAATTCCCTTGAGGATCGGAATTTATTCTATTTACCTTTGTTTCCAACACAAAACTCTGCTTGGTACCTAGATATATTTAATGAGGGGTTGCTAAAGGAGAGAAAAGAGGAAAGAACTAGAGTCTATTCAGTTGTCTATTTTAAATGAGGAACAAATCTGCATAATCTTCAGGCTTCTGTATCTGAGTCTCTTCTCTGTTCCTCATTCTACCCCACCTCGCCCCACAGCACCCCTTCATGCCCTCCTACCTCCTCCTTGCAAGGAGCAGATAAATCACATCTTTTATACAGATAATTATCACTTTTTGCAGAAAAAAATTTGCTGTACAATTTCTTATTATCTAAATTCCCAGCTCCTACAAGGTTAGACAACCTCCAAACAATTACTGTTTATGAAGAAGAATGAGAAAATTAAGTTCGCTTAATTTTATATGTATGAGATTCATTCGTGTTGATAAGAGTAGTTGTCATTCATTTTCACTATGGTGTAGAATCTATCAAAATATAATAGAATTTAATTATCAAGTCTACCCTCAATGGCCATTTGTGTCAGTTTCAATTTTTATTTTTACAGGTATTGTTATAAACTTACTTAAATATCTCCCAAAATATATACTCAAGAGAGTGTTTGTAATATAAATATGAAGAGTAGAATTTTTATCTATTTTAGACGTTATGGCATTCAACTGTTTCCCACATGGTTACACGTTTATGCTCTCACTGGTTGGGTCTGAGGCCCACTTCGGACAAGATCACCAACACTTGCAACTTGCAGATATTTCAATTTTGTCATTTCGGTGGATATGAAATAGTATTCCTCCTAGTTTTAATTTGCATTTCCTCCACTATTAATGAACTTGAGAATCTTTTCATATGTTTATAGGCCATTCATATTTCCTCTTCTGTGAAATGCCTATTCAAGTCTTTTTGCCAGTTTTTCTATAGGTTTTTTTTTTTTTTTCCTTATCAGGCATCAGCGTTCTTTACATATTCTGGATACTAATCTTATGTCAAAAAAGCATCTCCCTGTTTGTAACTAAATTTTTGCTGTCTTTTAATTTTTAAAAGTATCTAAAATTTAATGTGGTTAATTGCATCAGTTGTTTCCTAATAGTTTGTGTTTTTACCTTTAGCTTAGAAATCCTTTCTTCAAAGTCTTAAATTCTTCTGTATTCTCTTCAAAAAGTTTTAAAAGATTTCCCCTTCAATTACTAAGCCCTCTGGAAATGCTTTTTGTGCAAAACATGTGGAGGGGACCTGGTTTCATGTTTTTTCATGTGGATAACTATTTATTCCAGCTTCAGTTGCTGTGAAGTTCATTCAGCTCTGTAATAAACCAAGTCTCCATAGATGTGTGGGCTGGCTTCTAGGCTCTATTTTGTTCTGCTGGAAATTTATCCATCCCTGAGGTTACATCCCACTGTTTTAGTTAAAATAATTTTATTAGAAATCTTGCTACTGGCTCTAGCAAATCTTCCATGATGTATTTTTTCTTCAGGAGATTATTGATTCTTCTTGGGGCTCTTTCCATTTCCATACAAATTTTAGAAGTAATTTATTGAGTTCCTTTAAAAAAAAACCTATTGGTATCTTGGTTTTGATTGGTATTGCACAAAAGAGTAGATCAATATTTATTTTCATGATATTAAGTTTTCCTAACCATAAATATGGAATAGATTTTCATAGATCTATTATATTTTTATAGTTCAATGTATTTTTATAGTTTTCTCCATGAACATCTTGTAAAACTTTTGCCATATCTATTCCAAAGAATTTTTATATTATTGCTGCTATTGTAAAATATTCCTTTATTAAAGAAATTACTTATTCTGTTTATTGCTTATAAAAATATACTCAGTTCACATTCGGATAGAGACCTTAGTAGTGGTCTCTATTGCTGATTAACAAATTACCCCAAACCTAGTGGCCTAAACTCACAAACATCATCATAATCTTATTTAAATCAAAAACTCAGTAGCAACATAGCTGGAATGTTGTAGCTCAGGGTCTGTCATAGGATTGTAATCAAAATGTCTGCTGGGATACAGTCATGGGAAAGCTTGACTGGGGCTAGAGGATTTCTGCTTGGTAGGGGGTCTTTTCATCATAATGGTAGTTTCTTTCTCTATGGAGAAGCTTTTTAGTTTCATATAATCCCATTTGTTTATTTTTGCTTTTGTAAAATTTTAGGGGTGGGAGGTGAGAAATAAGTCTTTGATAGAGGAATAAACTCCTAGTGAAAGGGCTATTCACACATAAAAATGTGATACAAGGAGATGGGCTTCTTCTGCTAGATACTGTTGTGTCCACATGGGATGCTAGCAACTATGGCAGCTATCTTGTAATCAGGAAGCAAATTAACACAGAGACAAAGTAATGAGGATGAGAGAACAAGAAATGGCAATAACCTGAGTTTAAAGCTAATGAATTAACCAACTTTGAAAATGCCTTATGTTGGGACTTCTATTGTAAGATCGTAAGTTTTCTTTACTGTCCAGTCTAGTTGAGTAGGGAATCAGGTCACTTGCTCCCAAAGGTATTCTTATTAGCATACCCCTATATACAAAAAATAAAAGCAGAGAGAGGGGTTAGATTGGTAAAACTGAGAAGTCCTTTTTCAGGACTTCTGTTTAGCTGGGGATGATTTGGGCAGGGGTTGGAATGTTGGGAGAAGAGATCAGGAGATCAGGTTATACTATTTTTGTAATCTTAACAGAGTTTGAACCAATCTGGATCTTCATTTTATCATTTGTAAAAAGGAGATGGAGGAATCCTCTGAAATTTGTATGACTCTGTTCTCTGAAATGGAGCAGATGAAAACACTTTACACGTCTTAAAGCAGAGGTCCTCAACCTTGATGCATACTAGAAATACTGAAGAAGCTCTCAAAATGTTCCAAAATCCAGGCCACAGCTCAGACCAATAAATCAGAATATGGGGAGCGAGAGGGAGGTAGACATCAGTAGTTTTTAAAGCTCTCCTGGTGAATCCAGGTGACTTGCAGTCAAGAATGAGAACCACTGGCTTTGAGGGACCCAGCGTACATTTGAGGGGCATATATTTACCGGCACAAAGGGGAACAGGTCAGGACGGGAGGCGTCAGCAGCCTACACAGGAGGAACTGCTCTGTGTTTGAATCCCTGCCTCTAACAAGAGTATTTCTTCAGGTCGTAGCTCCCAGTAGCTGCTAGAAAAAGAAAAATCTCTATGCAGAAGCAGGGGATGAAAACCGAGGAAGAGATGTTCTTTGCAGATTGAAGGACCGCCCAAACTTGTGCAGAATGTGCAGGTTCACATTGATGAGGAGGCACCAGCCACTAAACACACTAGGGATTGCCAACTTTTCAGTTTGGAAATAAACTAAAAGGAACCATAAATTTAGGGGAAAAACAGTCCTGTCTTGTATAACTAAGTCTTTTTTTTTAATAGAATATCAGGCCACTTGCCCATGTGAAAATTTAAAAGCAGTGATGCTTCAGCTATTAGGTGAGGTATCAGGATGTGAACGTGGATAATTCCATTGGAGAAGACAGTCTCAGGGGCATCATTCAATGGGCCCTCCTTCCGTCCTTCACATGCAGCCCAAGGACAAGCCAACATTGGGTCAAGGTGGCGCAGGAGACCAGCAAGAGTTGGCCAGAGTCAGGCCTGCTTGCAAATCACTCTTAAGAAAAAAGAATACTGGGGCCTCCCTGGTGGCGCAGCGGTTGAGCGCTGCACTGTGGAGCTGTCGGCAGCAGTGATGCGAGTTCGATGCCCAGCCAGGGAGAATCCCACATGGCGCAGCAGACCTCTCCTGCCTCGCCCGCTGCTCCCCTCAGCAGTGTATTTCTGATCTGCCTGTTCTGCTCCCCACTCTGTCTCTGGTGAACCCTCTCGCCGCCCCACGCCTCTGGACTGTACCCCAGCTTGCATGTATAAATAAATAAATCTTAAAAAAAAATGATTGAGGACACAAAAGAGCTTTAAAAAAAAAAGAAAGAAAGAAGAATACTGGACAAGAAGGGTCTCGCAGGAGACTTCAGGGGGAAGTGGGAAACAGAGGGAGAACACTAGGCAAAAAGTCACTCTCCAGACTGGAACTGACTCCATCTGGCACAAGACCTGAACTAGTCACTTCCCCTCTCTGGATCTTAGTTTCTTTTACAAAATTAGGCATTTGAGTTCCAAGTTCTTCATGATCCCTGTTTAACCAAAATTTGATTTTTCTTCAACCCATGGCAAGAGGGCATCCTGGGAATAGTGAACATTAGAGAGGCGAGGCAGCAAGGGAATGAAGCAACGGGTGGGCACTGACTACATAAGGCTGTATACCCTGTGCAAACCCAGTCATCCTTCCTCAATCTCTCCTTGCCCAGTATGTAAGCCCCAATAGTGAATGGGGAGGGGAGAGGAAGGGCACTGAAAAAGTTTTACTTTTATAAAAACAGGTTTCCAAGCTGTGTCTTGACCCTCCTAAACAAAATCTAAAGTGGGCAGCTGCTATTCATCTCCAGGTAGATGTTGCCTTTAGGAATGATCTTGCAATTTTTTGAGCAAAAAAATAGGATTTTTATATAGTCTGCTGATTGCTTGATGTTGGCAATAAATTCTCTTCTAAAAACCTAACAAAACCCTGTGTCAACCAAAATATATCTGCAGATAGATAGCTTGCAGGCCAGTTGAAAACTTCTGATAAAGGATGTTATAAGTTGACACTTCATAATTGGGTCTTACCAATACGCTGGTCATTTTATTTGCCCTTAAGTTCAAGATACAGCGCCAAAATCCTTTCTGGATTTTTAGGCAAAAACTGGAAGTACAACTTGTGTTGTGCCTCTCACCCCGAGGAGCTGAGCTTCCCCCTACACCCTGGCACTGATGCCCAGGCCCCTCCCTATGTCCACTGTGCAACTAAAAACTTTGCCCCTGGTGGGGGAGGGATGCTGCTGGATCTCATGGGAGCCACTGCAGCCGTCCCACACCACCACCACCCCCAATTTAAAGCTAAGAAGTGGCCCCCAAGATAACCTTGACCCAGCAGGCCATGTGTATGATGACCAGTAAGCACATGCAGGGCTACTCAGGAGACAATTGCAGCAGCTCCAAGCCACTTCCCCTGGGCCCCGGTTCCAAGGGCCAAAAGAGAGGAAGTGTGTTCACTAATGGCTGGTACCATCCACTCAGGTGGATCCAATTCCTGGTCCCAACTATGCTCAGTTGTTCTTAACTAAAACGGGGACTCTTGATTGATGGTTTCTTATTAACTGTGACTGTGAGAAAGGAAACATACTCTTATATATCAAACATATTTATTCTTAAAGTGAGAAGTTCACAAAGGATAGCTAAAGGAGAGTAAAATACTTAGAGAAAAAAATGGTGGGTGCTAGCCAAACTTCAAATACAGTTACAGCAGCATTATTCCAATAGTACTTTTCCAGCATGGCGGATCACACGTGTTAAAATTATCTGCATTCTCTGAATACCTCTTGGCAACATGCACAATGATAGGAGCAAACATTCGGGGACTCCTGCCCTTAAGATCTTACAGAATGGATTTACACACACTCCAGAACAAGTATACTACAACACTCCAAAACAATTCACATCCACATTTCTAAAAGAAAAATATTTTTACTTCAAAAGAAATTAGGCTGAAAAACTGAAAACAGCAAGAGAAATAGATGCAAGAAATAGATTGCTACTTTTATGTGCAAGGTACTGGATTCTTGAATCGAGAATCAGTGTCAGTCCTCACTTTCAACATCACAACAAAAAAGTGTGGTGGAAAAATGAGTCGCCTTCAATATGAAGGAGGTGAGTTGTATACACCAACAACACTCTCGAGATACAACGGTATTGCAGGAGGAATGCCAGTATACAGAGTGGACCTTCTTATCGGGCCAAACACTTACGAGTTATCAGATAACTGTTCAGATATTTGGGTTAAGAGACTACAGTGTTCTGGTTGAATCAAGGCACTTGCTCAGAGCCATCTTTGACATGCCACGGAGTCCCCACAAGTGGTTAGCCCCCAATGATGGCATGGGTTTTTGGTTAGGCAGCATTCTAGACTGAGAACCTGGCATGCTGCCCTGATGACAAACAAGGTCACTTATTAACATCGGAACTGCAAAGTCAGATTTGCTTAGTTTCCCCCAAATCACAGTTTTTGATAAATCACACCTGAACAGAATCCCTTCACTTAAAATCTTGATTCTGCAGAGTTATAATGCACCTTTCCCCAATACCACCCAATACCCCTAAGTGTGTTTGTTTATTCTCCACAAGAATACATAGAATGGATCTTTTTCTCCTCTCTAAAAATTATTTCCCTAGGAGAGCACTGTAAAACCGACTTAAAAACACAAAGTAACCTTACATTTTCTCACCACCAGTTAAGTGTCAGACCTCCCACTCTCGCAGACTCCAGCTGCTAAGCTCTTGTGTACACTTTTCAGACTTTCCTCGTACCATTAGCACAGCTTTCCATCACCATCAACCATCCTTCCTCAACCTTTCCTCACCCAATGTGAAAGCTAGTGAACTGGGAGGGATGGAGAACAGGCACTGAAAAAGCATGACTTTTATAAAAATAGAGTTTCAGGCTGTGACTTGATCCTCCAATGCAAAACTGGGCGGCAGCATCCATACAGATCCCAGAACTAATTTCTCAAGTGACTATCTTTTTGTAGCCAGGTCTCAAAAGCTCAAACCTACACCTACTGGAGGAAAGTAGCACAGGCTTCCTAACGCTGAGCAATACAGACCTATAACTACATGGAGAATACAACAGGTGAAGAGCAGTCACCAGGTGGCTTCATTCATCGATAAGAGGCCAAGTTCTCCATCCTCCCCCAGCTCTGCCATTCTGGGAAGAGCCCACTGGCCAGCCTGGGACTGCCAAAGACTGTTGACTCTAACTCAGTCTTTGGGGGCACCTGACAGAATGCATAATCCTGGGATGCCCTCTGTGTCTGCACCCCATCTGGTTTCCATTGCACGTGGACAATTCTGTAATTCTGACCCTCATTGTTGTCCCAGAAGATCTGCCCATTAGCATGGTAAGAAATGCAGAACTCAATTTTCTCCCCAGTTGGAATGACAGCGGGTAAGTCAATGGCAAAGGAGAAGGTGTCGCTCTCCGAGCCACCGTACACATTTTTCATGTAGACACAGTCCACATCGGTGTAGCTTTTCCAACTATCAAAAGTGATGCGGATCTGAACCTTCTTCTCAAAGCTCACATTTTTTACTTTCACTGTCCCTGTCACTGTTCGCTCCTGCAAAGAGCAGTTCTCCAGGCAAACAAAGTTCTTCTGGAAATGGTTCCGAAAACTTAGGTAATCAGCAGAAGGTTGAGGGAAATCTAAAATTAAGTTTTTCTCTTCATGGATTTTTAGGCCAGAGGACATATCACTGATGTCCAAGAGATCAAACTGGAGATCCCACACCGGTTCCTCCGGGAAGTCAGAGAAGACATGGATGGCAGTGAGAGACAGGCCCTTGGAGTCGGCAAACACCACGCGCTTCTTGGCCTGGCTGTGTGGGCGCTTCCAGTCACTCTGTGATTTGGCTTCCTGTTTTACATTGAGACACGATTTCAGAGGTTTTAATTTGTTCACAAAATTTCTTCTATGCAAGTCGTAAGGGCCCAGGAAACTCTTCAGGGGTGGTGAATGAGCCAAGCAGAGCCTCATGGCCACATCCACGGGCATGACTGAGCTCGTCAAAGGCCGTGGGTCTAAAACCTGGATCATTCTGGAGCACACACACAAAAAAGAAGGGTTATCGCCTGATCTGCAATACTCTTCTCCTGGCTCTAAATGTGTGTGTGTGTGTGTGTGTGTGTGTGTATTTTTGTATTGACTATGCTATAGTCAGTATGGTAAGTATCAGGGAGCTACAATCCTATGTAGTAAAAGAAAACAGGATTCAATGACCAAATCTACATTCGATTTTGGCTCCATCTTTGACTGGCTTTAAGGCCATGGGTTAACTGCTTATGACCCCTGAGGGCCTCAGTTTCCCCATCTGATTAATAAAACGGTTGGATGTGTTCTGAGCCAGTGGTTCTCAAACTTGTCTTATCACCATGGCTTCAAGTTATTTTCTGTTAAAGCAGACTCCTAGGACTTAGAGCCACTGAGGCAGACTGTCTCAAGGTGGGGACAAGAAGGGAGATAAGGTCTCAAAGCTTCCAGGGTGATTCTAAAGATCAGACAGGTTCTGGAACCATCTAACCAGGTTCTGGTTCCAGACTCTGTGCTCCCTCTGGTTGCTTTACTGATTCTGCTGTTAAATTGATTATACTTCTCTGGAAATGTAATCCACTTGAAAAGAAAAAAATAGCAATAAAAATTCTCGTGGAACAGCTTTGAGAGTAAGATGGCTGGAAGGAGTGAAGTCAGAGGATTATCTTTTGCACTTTAATAATCATGCTCTTCCTCATTTTTCACAAATAACCTGAAGTGCAAGTCAGCAATTCACACACTTTAAATTTTACTTTATCTCTATTTCATATAGAAAGTTGTCCATGAGAAGTCTAAAAAAGCTAGTCATCTGAAATTTGAACTGTATTCAAGATATATGTATATATAAGTTTGAAAATATTGAAAATCTCAGTAGGAAAAACATCAAGAAGTTAGCAATTTTTGAGGGTTAGGATTATAGATGACCTTTTTTCATCTTTCTACTTTTTTGTTTTTTTTCCTAATGTTTTGGCAATATTTACAGTTAGAAATTAAAGCTATTTAAACATCTAAACATAACTATGCTTGGCAATATTAAATCAAGAAGTATCCAGCAAAAAGTTTTTTTTCTGACCTTTAGCCTTCAGTATGTATTTTGCCTAGACTGCGGTGATATTTTTGCCCTCTCCTACTCTTATAGATAAGAAGTGTTTGTATATACTACTGTACATAACATTTCTCAATCTGCTTTTAGCAACTCTTCACAGCGACTCCAACCACACACACAAATGGTCATTACCATAAAAAGAATAATAAAAGAACATTCACAGAATTGAGCATTGGGAGTTTTCTGGGAGTAGTACAAACTTAGAACAAACAAATGAAAGCTAAAGCTATATTTGTGAGTCTAATAATAGTTAACAGACAGAATTTCTAGGGAACTCTTTTGCTAAGTTAGGCCTGGAGAAGTTATTTAAAGCAGTTTTGTGGGAGGATTTTTTGTTTGGGGGGTTGTTTTGTCTTGTTTTTACTTTTTGCACTTATAGAAAGGCCGTTTTAGGGTTTGGTGGTGTCCTTGGAACCTTAAATCCTAGCAGCCAACAGCCAAAAATTAATCATTTGTTCAAACTTAGTTTACAATGGCAAACCTTTGTAAGCTTGAAGGAGAACGAATAAATGCAAACCTCGTCCTGTACTACATACCCCCCAAGCTAAACTACCAAACCAGCAATGTCAGAGTGCTGTTTCCACAACTTAAGCCGCCCAAGTCCTTGGGATAATTGTGCAGGAGGAAGAGATAGTCGGAATCCATGAAGGAATCAAAACTAAAGCCGACTCACATTAAAACCGTTTCTGGCTCAGGATGCTGATTACCAAATAAGCTCTGCCTAAGTAGCACCCAGCAAATCTCCACACCTCCTAGGCATCCCGGGTCAGCTTCAACTCATCAGTGAACTTGCCCTTCTGCTGGCAGTGGAAAATGCAGAGGACACAGGAAAACGCAGCCCAGCCTCCCCGCAGCTGCCCTCTCCTCTCTGCCCCAAGTGGAGAGTCTGCAGTCAACCTACCTGGTGCAGCTCATTTGGCAGAAATGTGGCGACGGACCGTGAGAGCCGGCACTCCACTACCTGCACAAATTAGCAACCCCGCTCCCAGCCTTCCAATCTCCGCGGTAAAGTGAGACCGACAGCGGGTGCGACGCCCGAGATGCCACTTATCTTCTCCCGACCACGTGAACTAACCCTTCGGACCAATCGCCAGACCGTGGGCCCCACGGCGTGACCAACCAGCGCCCAGCTGGGGCGCGAGCCCTCGCCCGGGAACGTGACCGCCGTGATACTGGACTTGCGGAGCTCAGGAACTCCAAGGCCAGCTGGACCCAGCCGCGCAACGCAAACCCTGAGCGAGGGGGGCGGGGGATGGGGCGTGGAGGCTGCAGCGTAACGCACGTAGCGGGTGCTGGACGGGAGAGAAAAGCAGCAGAGCTCACCCAGGCGGGGCGCCAGCTTGGGCTACCAGGGAGAAGATGCCTTTTACTTCTCGAGAAGACTGTGCACAAATGAATCAGCACAGACAGTTGTGACTCGCCCCAAATGTAATTAATAGTGTTTGGAATGATTGTTTTGCTCACTGGTGCAGCCGCTCAACTCTTTCGTTACCTTGGTGTGAGCAATCAATCAGAAGTTGGCTGCAGGTTTTTGGTTCAGGTGAATCCGCAAACGCACCACAGAGTAGATGACTGCCAGGAATTACCAACTTCAATAAAACAACGAGGTAATTTGATTAAAAGGCACTTTGTCTTTCCTTCCACTTTTCTCCCTGGAGAAGAAAACTAAAGTCAGAAATGATGTAGCCGTTTTTGCTCACGTGGTGGGTCAGCCACAGAGCACATGGTCGACCCAAATCCCTTGAGTCGGTTCTGACGTCCTTCAGCATCAATGTGGAAGTCAAAATATTAAAATATCACACTAAGTTTCATGCTTCTCTCAAGCCAGTTACTTTTGCTGAGGTTTCGTTGTTTTGTTTAGTTTGGGGAATTTTCAGGCCATCGGTTACAACTATAAAATTAAATTTCTAAGTCGAGTGTAAATTACTTTTATTAACCCACGTCCAAGTTCTGCTCAATTAAGCTGCACAAGAAAACCCTCTTGTCTTTTAAATTACTGTCAAACAGTGGAATTGTTGTAGTGAAATTATTAGAGAAAAAGAAACTCATGCTGAGTATCGCTGGAGAAGATAATTAATGCTATGCTTGATATTTGAAATCAAACATCCAGCTATATCTCTTCCAAGATTCTGTAGGTCGTAACCTTTGGGATTGACACTAGCTATGTGAACTAGGCAAGTTCTAGTCTCAATTTCTTCACATGTAACATGGAGACAGAAAAATTCTGAAGATTAAATGAGAAAACTCAGCACAGAGGCCAGCACATTTGTTTAACCCAGTAGTTCTCATGTCAGTACCATACCCCTCAGCATTCTTTTTCACTCTAATACCAGCAGAGGCAGGTGCTTGTGTTAAGATACCAATATAGCCAGTGCTGTTGAACTTTCACTATGCGTCAAACACTGTTTTAAGGTTTTTATGTGTCATCCATTCATTCCCATAACAACCCTAGAGATATGTACTATTACTAGTCCCATTTTAGAAATAAGGAAACCAAGGCACTGAGAGATCCAGATACACATCTGGATCACAGGCAGAACTGGGCTTAGAACCTAGCTGGTGGCAGACAGAGCAACAATCATTGTACCTTACTGTCTTCCTTTAACAACACATCCACAATTAGAATGATAGTGGTAGAAGGTAACTTAGATGGCTTCTGAGCCTTCATTTCACAGATGAGGAATCTAGAACTCAGAGAAGCTGAGCTGCTTGCCAGGGACTAGTGAAGTAAGAGTCAAAATTAGAACACCAGGTCATTTTTTCCTCCATGCAAGATCATATGTTGAGCTAAAAAATGGATATTACCAATTAAAGTTTTGAAAACAAAATAATAACAATGTCTTGTGATCCCATTTAGGAGGAAAGATGAGTATACATAGAAAATAGAATATTCTTGGGCCTCCCTGGTGGCGCAGCAGTTAAGAGCTGTGCTGTGGAGCTGTCGGCAGCGGTGACACGAGTTCAACGCCCAGCCAGGGAGATTCCCACATGGCGTGGCAGACCCCTCCTGCCTCACCCGCTGCTCTCCTCAGCAGTGTATTTCCATCGATCTGCCTGTTCCGCTCCCCACTCTGTCTCTGGTGGACCCTCTCGCCACCTCACACCTCTGGCCTGTACCCCAGCTTATATGCATAAATAAATAAATCTTTAAAAAAAAAACAGAATATTCTTAGGGAGGGATAAGTTGGAGGAAAGGAGACAATGGTGAAGGGTAGACATTTAGCAGTGAACTTAATGTGTTATATATAAGTGTTGATTCTCAACAATGAACACCTGAAGCCTATATAATGTTATAATTTAGTGTTATTTCAATGCCAAAAAATTTTTAAAAGAATATGCTATGTCAAAATGTGAACAGAGCTTTTTTGAATGGTGAGATTATGAGTAATTAAAAATTTGTCATTTTGTTTTTCTGTATTTTTTAATTTTGCTACAATGAACATTGTAGAACAATGTAATTGAGAAATCATTTTTAAAGGCTTTTAAAACTTGCAGGTTCAATGGACATGTTTAGCCGACCTTCTAGGTGCCAAGAACTGTGTTGGAGGTGTTGGAGGCTTTCACACACTTGTCATTTACTCACATATTTGAGTTTGCACTAGTTTCTATTCATGCTGCTTCCTCTCCTGCCCCCTGGTGCTGACTGATGCCATAAAAGCCACTGTCTCCCAACAACTAGATTCAGGAAAACAAGGCTGTTTTCTAAGAGCTAACACTCAATAAACCTCTAAATTGAATGATCTAAGCTCCTCGCTTCTTTTTTTCATTTCAGTTTTATTGAGAGGTTAAGTGACATATTACACCGTGTAAGTTTAAAGTTTACAACAGTATTGATACACTTCTCTGTTGCAAAATGAATACCACTGTAGCATTAGCTAACTCTCCCATCAGAGCACATATTTACTCTTTCATTTTTGTGGTGAGAACATTTAAGATCTACTCTCTTAGCAATTTTCAAGTACAGCTGAGCCCTGAACAACTCAGATTTGAACTGCTTGGGTCCTTACACATGGATAGTTTTCCATCAATACACTTGGCCCCCATATCAGCAAGTTCCACATTCGGGAACTCAACCAATCAAAGATGTTAATTAGTTGGTTGAATCTGCGAATGTGGAACCCATGGATAAGAGGGAGGCTGACTATAAGGAACATGAACACTGGTAGATTTTGATATCTGAGATGGATCCTGAAACCAATCCCCATGGATACCAAGAGTTAAGTAGTTAAATTTTGAGGACGTCAAACACTATACCTAGATTTTCAACTGCATGAGGGTCAGCACTTCTAATCCTCTCATTGTTCAAGAGTTAGCTGTATTACTGCATAACTACAATATTACTCACCAAATTGTGCCATAGATCCCTGGGAGTTTGTATTCTTTGACGGATATTTCCCCACCCTCACCCCCACCCCATCCTCTGTTGACCACTATTCTACTCTCTGTTTCTATGAGTTCAGCTCTTATAGATTCCACATTTAAACGATATCATGAAATATTTGTCTTTTGCTGTCTGACTTCCTTCACTTGGCATAATCACTTCTGGCTCCTTCCTGGCTTTTACTGCCTTCATTATGGGATGAGAGGAACTGGGATGGGATCAGTGTTCTTGGATAAGAGTTGCATCAGTGAAGACGTGGGCTAGGAATTAGGGGGAGTTTTATTACTATTGGTAGATTTTCTCCAAGTGTAATTTGACAGCTTCCCAACAGCATTTTGTCCTACCCACTTTTAACAATAAATCTATCAACAAGGGCATCTTCAACTGGGCAGCATCTCCGGCCATGCCAGGAACCACAAGAACTTAGAAGACACAGCCCTTTGCCTTCAGGATGCTGCAATCTTCAGTACAAAAAAAATCAATTAAACTCATGAAATCCTTAGGGAAAAATCTAAGATGCCATGAAGCGAGGGGTTGATGACTGTGGCTTACGCAAATGGGTCTCTTATAGCATTTACCCAGCACCTTACTGGAGATATGCCCTTGTGGAAAAAACACACTGGGAGGGGCCTCCCTGGTGGTGCAAGGCGTTAAGTCTCAGCACCGTGAACTATCTGAGCCTGAGTTTAATCCCTGGCCAGGAGCTGACCCACATGGCACAGCAGACCTCTCCTCTCTCAGCCACTGCTCCCCTCAGCAGAGTATCTCAGTCAATCTGCCTGTTCTGCTCCCCACTCTGTCTCCGGTGAATCCTCTCACTCCCCACACCTCCTGCCTACACCCCAGCTCTCGTATGCATAAATAAACAAATCTTAAAAAAAAAAAACCACTGGAAGGTTTCCAGGTTACCAACTTTTTTTCTGTAACCTCACCTTTTTTTCAGTGCCCAGTCAGGAAAGCGCTTGAACAGTGAACCTTACAAGTGTCGCTATTGAAGTTTCCATACTTTAACCAGGGTTACAATGTACCTCACAACTGATTTTAAGGCCCCATGGAATAGTAAGTGAGATGGAGCTGCTCACTTTGATTCAAAGGACTGAGATTCCCGCCTTTGAGCAGAGAAGACCCAGTTCACAAAATAAATGAACAAAAAAATGAAATAATAACAAGACTATAGGGGAGAAGTCATTCTCTGATGTTGATAGTTCCATCACCAAGTCAGTTTTCTCCATATTCACTGAAGGATGAGGGTGAAGAAAGGTAGAAGTTAGAAAAGATCTATGAGGAAAATCTTAAACTACCACAGGCGGGACTTTTAAAAGGCTTTAGTATGACAATTATAGAAGATAGGCAAAAGAATGGATTGTGCAGGGGATGAATAGGAAGTAGCCAAAATATAATAGCATTCCTAGAGAAAAAGCAAGTTGGAAAAAATCACAGAGAAGGCATATTATGAAAAAGAGTAATAAGGATGTACTAGTACTATCAGTTAGCTTAAATTTAGATATAGAGCATTGTGTTTTTTTAAATGGTATTGGGTGCATGAATAAGAATCAGATCAGTAAGATTGAAGAGTCCATAAATATACTTACTTACATATGAGAAGTTAATACTGATATGCATGGCCCTGTCTAACAAGGGTAGAGGGGAAATGGATTTTTAAATAATTGGGTAGCCAGTTACCCATTTGGGGACAGTAAAATTGAAGGATGTAGATAAGACACTGTTTTCAGTTCATGCCTCTGTAGCGGGGCACTTTGACTACACAGCAACATGTCCTAGTAAGTCTCCTCGGGAGGCAATTCTGCAAGGAGACCTGGTTCAACTTGGTCACAGGAGATTTAGTGACTTGGTGAGTTGTCTTTTTAACTCCAGGTTTAGAGGACCAAAAGTAGCACAGTGACCAAATCCACTCAGGAAGAGAGAAGTGATACAATGCATATTCTAAATTCTGTTTTTCCTATCTCCCCTGGAGAAAGCAGGTGGGTGTGGCTGACTAAGTTTGTCTGTACCAACCTGATGATGCGCTCATCCTCTGGGCCAAGTACACACCTCTAGTTTCAGTCCAATGTTTGACTAAATCTTAGCATTTTGAATCATTAGGACTTTGTGTTCTGATTCTTTGTTTGCAAACTCAGAGGCATATGAGATGCAGCAACTCCCTCTCCAAGCACCTTTTAGTCACCAGGTTCATTCTGTCCAGAGGCAGGTATTTTTCTGTTCTGTAACCTGGTTTCTTGAGCTGTGGTTATTGGAGGAGTTTTAAAGCACTTTTGTCAGAAGGTAACCAAAATGAAAACAGGCCCCCTTTTATAAGGTATCACAACATTTTCTTTCTTGTTTGACAAAATTAAACTTCTCCTCTACTGGTCCACTACCTCACAAAATCAAACAAGCACATCACATCACCCTACCCCAACTCTGGATATGACCGTTAATAACTACTTGTTCTAATGGATATTCAAAACCATTTATGCCCTTCATTTAAACTAGAATGCTGTATTCTCTCCCTTAACCATGGAAAATAAAAGCAGATCTGGTCTGAGTCAGGGTTTTGTTTCTGTCAGAGAACTATTTTGTGTTTAGCTGCTACATGCCCAAGAAGTGGTGAAATTTACAAACTGGGGAAACTGGGGAGGGGGGATTAATTTCCCAGAACTTACTATGTCAACTATTTTCACTTGGACTATAACATTTTTTCTGAAGTGTAGTAAAACCTCTAGAATGTCAGCCACAACTTTTAGAAATACATTTCAAAGCCAACTTTCTCCAAGCCTTCATTATTCCCTACTAGTTTTAACTTTTTAATGAACAACTATTAAATTTTAAATAACTTAGTAAAGCTGGCAATTATTTGATATCACCAATAGGAAGACAAAATGCTTCAAAATTCTCTCAATTCTCCTATCCAAAAAAAAAAAAAAAAAAAAAGCTTCCTGTACTAAAAAGTAGTAATGTGGTACAAAAAATACACTAGGTCTTGCTTCCTTGTATACATTATTGGACTTTCATTGTACAGAGTTTTTGAACTCAAACAATTAGTGATTAAAAGAGTTAATCTTTCTGAAGAATGGAAGGAGAAAATTAGTATTAAGAAAAAAATGTTAAAGGTATGAATAAAAATTTTTAAAATGATGATAAAAAAGAAAAAAACATGTATCTAACTTTATTCAGTCTTTTCACATATTTAACAACATAATCATTGCTTCAATATAATGCTTTTTTAAATTAAATTTTGTTAAGGGCCTCCCTGGTGGCGCAGCGGTTGGGCGCTGCGCTGTGGAGCTGTCGGCAGCAGCAATGCGAGTTCAACGCCCAGCCGGGGAGAATCCCACATGGTGGGGCAGACCTCTCCTGCCTCGCCCGCTGCTCCCCTCAGCAGTGTGTTTCTGATCTGCCTGTTCTGCTCCCTACTCTGTCTCTGGTGAACCCTCTCGCCGCCCCACACCTCTGGCCTGTACCCCAGCCTGTATGTATAAATAAATAAATCTTTAAAAAAAAAAAAAAAACCTCTATTTGTTTAAAAAAAAATTTTTGTTAAATAAAAAAAGAACAGAAAACTGTTGCTTAAAACAGGACAAAATGTTAAGTATGACTTTCTCTTGTCTTGCTTCTACCCTGGCCTACCCCCAACTCCAAAGTTTTGATGCTATTTATGGAATTTGTCTTCTCGGTGCTTAATATTGGAAGAGGTTCTTATTTTGCAAACTGCAAGCAGAAATGTAGGATTTGAATGTCAAAGATCACAGAGGCATTATCTGAGCAAAAATATTTTGCATGTGTAAGTCCTTCCCACTTTATAATGCCTTCACATTCTGTATTTTTTTCAGTCCTCACTAAAACCTTGTGAAGCCACTTTTACTATTCTATCTTACAGATGGAGAAACTGAGACTCAATAAGGCTGAATGACTATAGTATGTGTGTTTTGAAAAGTGATGGAATCAGGCAGCCCAGACCTAGCCTCAGATGTAGCACCTTCCTCTGGGTAACTAGCAGCTTCATTCACAGGCATTAAGCTAGGGTCTGAACTCTAACACATTGTTGAACACTTCTCTCTTCCTCACTCCCATATTTAATCTGTCACCAAATTCTGCCTTCTGTATTTCCCAAAATCCATGTCCTCTTCTCCACTCCCTTGCCACTCAACATCTCTCATTTGGATTGTTGTACTAGTTTTCTAAGCAGCATTTCCCACCCATATATCGTGTCATTCAAATACATCTTTCTCACGATCAATAAGACATCCATATGTAGCTCTGATGACAAAATCTTACAATGATGGCCCATAATTGAAATCTACCCCCAAAATAAATAAACTACTGACATTGACAGCCCTCCACGAACCCTGGCCAGCTCACCAACTTCATCCACATTTGTCACTCCCAAGCCCTGTCTGTACTCATGCACTCTCCCTCTCTTGGGGTGCCTGCCCTCCATTTACCATCATCTGTGTTCTTAATAAGACCTGTTATTGTTATGGGAGATTTTAAAAACATAAGAAATTTTGTGTCCTAGAGCAAAATATCTAAAAATGTTGACTTTGTCTTTATTCTTTTTTTTTTGGCATGTAATTAATTTTTCTTCTTAATTTATTTGTGTTGAGATATAGTTTGCATATGCTTAAGGTATACAGCATGTTGATCTGATATATTTATATATAGCAATATAATTACCACTGTAGCCTTAGCTAAAATCTCATGTCATATCATTATCATTTCTTTTTTGTGGTGTGGAAAATTAAGATCTACTCTCTTAGTGACATGAAACTCTGTTTTGTATCTATCTCCTTAGCTAGACTGTAAGCTCATTGAGAACAAAGACAATATCATTCATCTGTATATTTCCAGCACTTGACACAATGCCTGGCACAAATTTGAAGTACTGATTAAGAAAAAATGTTATTGGGCCTCCCTAGTGGCACAGGGGTTAAAGTCTCAGTGCTATCAAGCTATCGCCAGCCACTATGCATGAGTTCAATCCCCGGCCAGGGAGCTAACCCACATGGCTTAGCAGATCTCTCCTGCTTTACCTGCTGCTCCCCTCAGCAGTGTATCAGTAGATCCACCTTTTCTGCTCCCCACTCTGTCCCTGGTGAATCCTCTCTCTCTCACACACACATACCCACACCTATATGGATATATGGCTTATACCCCAGTTCTTGTATGCTTAAATAAATAAAATAAGTCTTTTTAAAAAAGAAGAAAGGAAAAAGTTATTGTCATCAGATCCTGCACAAATAGAGAAAATTAGAAGATGACATTGAAACAATATTGGTGAATCTGTCATTGATTAAAAATATGAGTTGTCAAAAGACACTTTAAGAAACAGTCTAGAGAAGAGCATTGACAAAAATTCTAAATGAAGATAGTGTGCTATTAAGTTGGCAGTCAGGGGTAAGAAGTTATTTCAAAAGTACCATTGAGCAGTGCCAACCAACCACCCAATGCCCCAGACTTAAGAGACTCAGCAAAAGCACAGTTTGTCCTAGGACATGGCAGATTTGTTTTCAGATCACAAGTCAGACACTAGGACGAAAATGGATGTAGACGAGTTTTTAAAAGCAGTAACTCATCAAGAATTCTTTTGACATCTATGAAACCATTTGTCACCCTTTGGTTCTCCCTTATTACTTATGGTTGTTATCCAACTTCCCCTTCTCTTTGTAGGCTTCCAAATGCTTCCTTTTTCCTCTGCCTTCCAAGGTCTCCTTGCTTTTGTCCCTCATTATGTTGTTTGCATAAGATTACCACTAACTTTAAAAACCTGGAAAATTCTGTGGACTATTGTGTATCTCTAATTGTGGAAATCACATGGGCCATGTAAGTCCCTGCATTAATGTGTCACATTGCCTGTTTGTTCCCACTGTTCCTCTTGCCTGGAAACCTTTCACCTGGTCACACCTTTTCCATCCACAAGGTCCAGCTCAAGTATCCAATGTTAAACTTCCCCCAACCCTAGAGATGAAGACAGAATGCCCTGTTCTCTGTACTGTGCTCCTGAGGCAAACTTGCTTAGACAGCTAGAATAACTTTTGTAACATAGTTTGATATTTGTTTACTTTACTGTCTCCCCTATTAGAGGATGAACTCCTGAGAACTCTGTATCCCTGCACTTATTGATGCCTAAAACATTGTAGATGCTCAAGAGATACTTGCTGAAATATCTGGAAGCTTTATTGGTCCACCCAACAATTTCACTCCAAGGAATCTACCCAAAAACAGTAATTCAATAGGGAACCTGCACGCCTATGTTTAATGCAGCACTATTTACAATAGGTAAGATATGGAATCAACCTATATGCCCAAAAATAGATGACTGGATCAAAAAGATGTGGTACATATACACAAAGAAATACTATTCAGCAATCAAAAAAGATAAACTCATGCCATTTGCAGCAACATGGATGGAGCTGGAAGGGATTATGCTCAGTGAAATAAGTCAGAAGGAAAAAGAAAAATTACAGATGATATCAGTTGTACAAGGGATATAGGGAAACTGAACAAAGGGTCAAAAAAAAAGGAAAGACAACACTTGTAGGCAACTATAGATTTGAGGCTTAATGCAGGGAAGGGGAAGGAAAAGGGATCAAAACAGTTACGGGGAAGTACAGGGGACATGGTGATGGTTCACAGGTGATATGGTAGTGGGATATTTATGGGGACTACACCTGAGGGGAGAAATCAAATACAAAAATGAACAATGTAAGAAAATTTAAAAATTAACAAAAGAAAAAAAATGGTTAAAAAAAACCTGTTAAGTTCACAACTAAAGTTAGTAAGACCTATTCTAATCAAATACAAAGTACATTATGTACTTAATTAGTGAATAAATATTTATTGAGCTCTACTATGGAGCCCACTGTATTCAGGGTCAGAAATACTGTGAGAATAAAAGCCCAACTAGAGGATCATACTCAGTGAAATAAGCCAGAAGGAAAGAGAAAAATATCGAATTGTTTCATTTATAACAGGACTATAAGGAAACCAAATAGGAGAGAGACACTCAGCAGATGGGGGTGGGAGAGGCCGGGGGAGGGGAGGATAAGGGCACAAAATGGAGTAGAAAAGAACACAAGGACCACGGAGATGGATCATGGGTGAATTGGTGGTGGGTTACCCGAGGGGAATACAAAATATAAAAGACATAAATAACAATAAAAATATACAAAAAAAAGAATAAAAGCCCAACTAGAGCTTATGTTCTCAACTTAATATAGAGAATATTAATAGGCAAATAGTTGTACAATTTGGTGCAGGCTTTATGGAAAACTGTATGGAAAATCTTTAAAGAATAAAAATAGAAATATCGTATGATCCAGAATGCCACTTCTAGGCATTTACCCAAAGAATATGAAAACACTAATATAAAATAATTCATGCGTGCCTATGTTTGTAGAAGCATTTTTCACAATAGCCAAAACATGTAACCAATTTATATATCCATCAACAAATAACTGGATGAAAAATTATAAAACATAAGCTAGATGGAATACTATTCAGCTATTAAAAATGATAAAGTAGTGCTTTTGGGAACAGGATGGATGCATATTGAGGTAATTATGCCAAGCAAAATAATTCAGAAAGTGAGTTATTTGCAGAATGTAACTAATCAGGGCCTCTCTGGTAGCTTAGGGATTAAGTCTCAGCACTATCACCCCTACTGCCTGAATCTGATCCTCGACTATGGAGCTAACCCACATATGGTGCAGCAGACCTCTCCTGACTTGCCTGCTGCTCCCCTTAGCAGTGTATTTCAATTAATCTGCCTGTTTTGCTCCCCACTTTGTCTCTGGTGAATCCTCTCACCTCCCCACACCTCTCGCCTACACTTCAGGTCTTCTAAGCAAAAAAAAAAAAAAAAAAAAAAAAGGACTATCAATAACACTGGTCTACAAATTTTTACAAAAAGTCATCATATCATTGAAATAAAATTAGTCATTTCTTATCAATTTGTATGTGCTGAACATGAATATGACAGTCAAATTCCAATTTTGGCTCTAGTTTTTTTTTATAATCTGCAATAAACTGATGTTTACATCATGAAATTCATGCCAATAGTTAATAGGCCTACAGTTAATAGGCCTGTAAAAAATCAAGTTAGACTACTTAGATTTCTTCACTTGTCTCTTGTACAGCTGTTCAGGAATAGAATAGAAGGAAGACGGTTTCCATTGTGCAAAAGCAGAGCCTTAAGACTCAGTTTTGAAGAGTCAAGAAATAATCTCCATTCTTGTGGGTCATGAGTGATTCTAAGGCATTCATGAGGCCCTCAATACAGGACAGAATACCAGAGTACTTTCCTTGAAGGAAGCCTCCAACTGCTGGTGGTACTTTCGATAGAAAGTAATTGTGACATCTTCTTCTAGAAGATTCCATTGTTGGAGTTTTGATCCAAGCAATTCTGCCTTATTCTAGATAAGTCCAAATCACGAAGCAGGTCATTTAGTTCTTCCTGTGTTAGTCTGTGTAGGGTTGATGATGCACCACAGTGAAAAACTGGATCACTGCATGCTGATGGAACAGGAGAAGAACAGGTCGGCTCACCCTTGTCCTCATCAGATGAATCAAGAGAATATTCTGCTGGAGGTTCTGAAATAGGAAGTCCCTCACCATGTGGAACTGGTCTCCATGCAGACGGAATGTTTGGGTAGACTAGTTTCGACTTCTTTTGCTTCGTTATTCCTCCAGAAAGAGGAGGAACCAAGCAGAAGTAAGAGTCTTTTAAGTGGTTGGTTGGGTCTCTCCACACCATGGGGACTGCAAACGGCATTGATGGTCTTTAGCCATTTAACCACTGTGAAAGCTGTGTTGTCCATGTAGTACAGAATATATGCGGGGCCCAAGGCTTGTCTTGGTCACCAACCTTGCATCTGAAGTAAAGATGATACACCTTCTTCACTTGAGAAGTGAGACTTTTCTTCTGGTTGGCAAATGTCACTTCCCCACAAATAGAGCAGAAATTGTCCATGCTATTAACACACTTTCCAGGCATTACTGTGCCTAAATGGATAAAATAACGACAGTTCTATGTAATAGTAGCTTAAACTGTCTTGCACAAAGTCTGAAATATTTTCAATGCTCAACCTTTCCAACAGGGCTTTCTATAGTGCACTGCTGACGTCAGCTTACTTCAGCAGCCACCTGGC
Source organism: Scalopus aquaticus (assembly GCA_004024925.1). NCBI lineage: Eukaryota > Metazoa > Chordata > Mammalia > Eulipotyphla > Talpidae > Scalopus > Scalopus aquaticus. The sequence goes on from PVIJ01003522.1 coordinate 22,710, forward strand.
AGTAGTATTGCGTTGCATCAGAAAATGATGCAATCAACTCTGGGTGATGTGGGCATGATGGTATTATGCAATGCGATGCAATATTCCATCATTCTAGGCTGATTTAGGATGTTGTTTTAGTCCTACTGGATAAATTTACATGGTGAAACATATAAAATGAATTATATGAAATATCTTCAAAATGAGAGCTAATAAAAATTTTCAGGGTTATATTCATGTTCAGCACACCAAGATATTACAGATTAGGGCCTCTTTAAGTCAGTAATTATCTCACTGTTGACCAGTGTAATCCGAGAAAACAAGTTGACAAAACAAGAATTCTTAAACTTTATGAAAAATATACCTGACCAGAGGGGACCCATACATTGGAAAATGATTATTCCTTTTTCTGAAATTTGAGAATGTTATGCTTCTGCAATAGCATCACCACCCTCTGCTTCATGTTACTGCTGGTTAACATGCGTCATCTTTTTTATGATAGACGATAAGGGCAATCTGAGTCTGATTCACTGTTAATTCCTTCAAAGCACCTGCCCATTGTTCCCCCATAGTCATTCCCTAACAGTTCCTTGCTCCAAGTAAGCACTGGCAATATATTTAACAAATGAACACCAGAATGCCCACAGCATTCCATCAAGGAACTCTGCCAGTGATGGAAAGTGAAAGTGGTCATTGGCATTTGCTCAGACTATACTGCTGGACCACCCAGGCAGAGTAGAGCAAGTTGTCTCCCAACCATCAGACTTTCTGAATCACATTAAACTCAAAGACTATGTACATTGCCAAGCAGAGAAAAGGGAATTAGATTTCTGTTTGTTGTAACTAGGTTGTTAGGTGATAAGAATAATCATAGTGGTGGACGCTTGTAAGTTTTGGAAGCCATTAGGCTCAACTCTGCTCTTTACTACTCTATAAACTTGAGTCCATTAATGACTACTCATTTAAGCTACAGAGTCCTAATCTCTAAAATAAAGTCATAAGAATGGTCTGCAAGGGACTGTTATGAGGATTAAATGAGATGATTCCAGAAAGCATCCATAGGAAGGCAGATGAGTAAAATGACGTTATAATGAAGTGTGGTAGCAGTATATTCTGCTCACTACATTTTTGGAAGGTCATTTCTAAACCAGAAACCTCAGAGAACCTCCAGTACATGTTCTATCTATCAAAGGAAGGTTTGGCTTGGGAAGACTCAGAGAATTCATTAAATTCATTTGTTAAAATCTGTAACATTCACAAATGGAAGAGGGAGGACATTTTTGTCACTCTAAAGCTGAAATATTGCCAACAGTGATTCTATCATAGTGATAAAGTTACAAATTTTGTTTCACTATGAGAGAAAACTTTATAACAACTGTGCTATCCAACAATGGACTGGAAAACCAGTATTAGTTTGTTCATTAGACAGGCTCAGGCAGAGTCTGGAAGCTGTGTAGGAGATGCTAAAGGAAGCATGCTTTGTGTGGGTGGACAGTCTCAATGGCAAGGGAATCTCATTCCAAAGCAAAGATTCATAATTCTATTGTCCAAAAATTCATATACACATTAGAAGTTTGAGTGAAGAAAAACTTGCACTATATCATTAATTTTGGAGTGGCACAAATCTATCAGCTATAATGTTTTAGTTCTATCCACAGTCATGTAGGCACAAAGGACCTTGAGGGGCAGTGGGAAGATAAACAATTAATTGAAAATTTTCTATTATAGCAATAAAGCAAAAAAGAAGATGAATGTTGTGGGAAAAAATGTGAAGTAAAATAAAAAGATGTTAAGAGTTTGGAAGAAAGTTTCTCTTTGTTAGTGTTATGAGTGATTACCTCCGAACATATGAGGTTGAAGAGAGATAAATGAAGTGAGAAGGGAGACACTGGATTCTCACCTTCGCTGGATTTTATCTTTTCTTTTTTTTTTTTTTTGAAGGAGAACATTTTTATTAATAATAACTAACATGA